>OMNZ01059767.1:0-23117 GCA_900303255.1 Lesueurigobius sanzi | reverse complement strand
TTTTTTTACCTAGTTAGTTAACTCTGCTAATTTAAGGGTTTCCTCACTGTTTCTAAGTTATTCCAGCTAATCAGGGTCTACAGTGTAGGTAAAGATTCTTCAGGCTCCATCTGTACTCTTTAGTTGAACCTTTCGTTCTTCATCCAAAGAACTTCGTCTTTGAACCGAGAGAGAGGTGGGTCGAGAGGTTAACTCCTCCTACTGGTTCTTCATCAAAGACCCACAAGCGTGTCAATTCTGCTCAGTGCCGCTGACGAAGTTCTTTGGATGAAGAACGAAACGAACTACACTTCAACTACAGAGTACAGATGAAGACTGAAGAATCTTTGTCTACGATGTACGACTGAGAAATTACACAGACAAAATCTTGCTTCATTTATTGAGTTTTGAAGTCGTACATAATTAAAACGTTTTTACAGATTTTTTTCCACTAATAACTACAGTAGTTTATTCGAAAACTAAACAAGATGCCCTTTGAGCAAATCTTGGACGCTAATATATCAACAAAATAAACCCATACATTCTCTCTGCCCCCACCCTACTGTATTTATGTCAGTAATTTACAGCAAAAGTTTCAAATTGACATCTTTTTGGTTTTCTGGTCATTCTGCTCTCCTTTTCATTATTTACGTTGAGTTGAGGTGCAAAGTCAAAACATTGTCAAAATCTTCAAATCACAGTTGGAAAGACCTCACTTTTCGTCCTATGTGAGCAGGCGTGTCTGTGACTAGACTCCTCTTCGCGTAAACTCTGAGCGCAGCTGGTGTCGTGAACTCTACGGGATGGTGGGGTTGGTTCCATCAGCTGTGACAGAGCACTAGATGGCCCCCGTTCAAACACTTTTACTGTCACTCCTGGGGTGTGTTTCCAGTCTGTTCCGCGGTCACATACCTGTCTTTATAAGGTAGTTCGCAGCAGCAGTCGCACGGGACGGCTTCGGGCGTATTAAGACGTCTGGACAGGGCTGCAAGGTAATGTATGGGTGAAGGAGAGAGGAGTGAGGACAGGCGCTGACTGGATACATTAGGGCCTGACACACGTACAGAGAGGTCTGAGACAAGAGCCGCCGCGAGAACAGTTCAATGTGGAGAGGAGTGAGAGAAAGGTAAAGTGGGAAAGGAGACAGGGAAGATGTGGGAAAGGAGACGGGGAAGATGTGACCTATTAAACATGGCTCATGATATTTCACTCAGACGTTTAGGTACATATGTCCGAAGAGTGCTCCCTAAAGTGGGGTCCAAACATTTTCTGCATCAAAGAAATGAGTAATTAGGTTGTGTTCTTGTTATATGTCGCATGTTCGATGTCACAATTTCAGTTGGAGGGCAGAAGCCAATACAACTCTATGGGAAAGAGACTTGGAATTGAAGATGTTGTACCTGATCATGATTTGTAGTGATTGGATTGAAAATCTTGCCAAAAATATTCATATGGCTGTAAGTCCTTTCATCTGACCAAAAGGTTGATGGTTAGATTCAAAACACTTTTTTGCCAGTAGCCATTGTTATTTCTTATTTCATATATGTTCACTGCAAAAACTCATATCTTAGTAAGTTAGGTAATCTAGAAATTGGTTACATTTTCTTGAAATAAGTACATTTGTCCTTGGTTTGAGAAACTAATTTCAAGATACTTGTCCATGGGGCATGTTTTTATACACTTGAATTAGGCAAAACACCAACAACAATCTTATTTCAAGTTTTTTTTTTGTCTAATTTTGAGTGTGTTGAGGCCTTTTTTCTTAATTTTAGTGTAAAAGACTTGCCTTGGACTTGGAATTGAAAATGTTGTACCTCATCATGATTTGGTAGTGATTGGATTGAAAATCTTGCCAAAAATATTCATACGGCTGTAAGTCCTTCCATCTGACCAAAACGACACACCTCTTTTTAAATATTGTCACCACTTTAGAACACCTTTATAAGAAAATAATTTGGAAAAGGTGCACCCTCAGAGATATAGGGCGAGGAGCTCAGTCACCCGGGAGGAGCTCGGAACAGAGCCGCTACTCCTTCACGTCGAAAGGAGCCAGCAGAGGTTGCTCGGGCATCTTTAAGCTGGCCTGGGAACACCTTGGGATCCCCCAGGAAGAGCTGGAGAAAGTGTGCGTGGATCGGGGAAGTTTGTGCCCCCTAGACCACCAGGGGCCCCCCAATAGTGTACAAACTCAAATTTCCCTCAAATGTTGATTATCTCCTCAAAATAACTGGGACACTGCAAAAGAAATCTAGAATTTTCTGAAGATAATACATATGACGAGTTAATTTGCTGAAACAGATATCTCTTGCAATAGTTTTAGACAGTTATTGTGCTCTACAGCGGACACCAATGAAAGTAAAGTTGAATCAATTTAATCAATAACAAGTGTCTTCATATTTCTGATTCACTAAAATAGATCTGGTCATTTAAAACACACCTAGACAAAGAGAAAATTACAAGCATAAGTTGATTTTTGTCAATGACACTTTTTTTGTTTTTGCAAATGAACTCTTTGTCCTTGGTTTCAAGAATTCTGCCAGTGGGGCAAGGCTTTTACACTTACATTAGGAAAAGACATCAACAACATTCTTATTTCAAGTAAATTAATATTGTTTTCTTCAAATTTTGAGCGTGATGAGAGATAAATAGTAAAAAAAAAAAAAATAATCTTGAAATTAGTTACTCAAATTTTAACAAAATATTTAGTAATTTCTCGATTTTCTTTGCAGTGTAGTCTACTTTCTTTTACACACAGTCAGGATGAAGGGTGGGGGAATTTATTTATTTTGTCTAATTTATTGGAATATACATTTGTCCGAAATGAAACTGAAATTGCAGGGGCCCCATGGCATAATGCCACTTATGGCCCCGTGAAGGCTTGGGCCGGCCCTGGACGGATAGAAAGGCATTGACCTTTGTTTCATGTATACAAGCTCAATAGAATTCATAGCTGCCCACCACGTATTCTTTTCGTTGGGGAACACCCAAACTGTTGAACATTTGGGAATTTCTGCTGTGGAACATTTGCTGTTGTTACTAATCATGAAAACAACTTCTGGCATATTTTGTAAATTTTGATTTGTCTTCACTGCAACCATTACCAATTCATTGCCTCATCGAATTAAACCCATTTGCAACTTGTTTATCCCTTTCCACCCATTGGAAATGTGATCATCATTTGTAAAAGACAGCGTTTAAGCGTTCGGTGTACAGTACGTGAAGCAAAAAGTAAGATGGGTGAGTACAATCACTCAGGACACAGCAGACGAGAGGAAAGGGAAGACCTCCAACGGCCCACATTGAGCCAACTAGTGCACTGTCTGACCTGCAGTGTTTCTCATGAATGGAAGGAAACTGTCTGCTGCTGAAAAAGCCCATTTAAGATGCGCGAGTAATAATAGGACCAGGGTAGAAGAGCACACCAACAGAAATCCTTCAGAGGCGACAAGCGAAGAAACCTGTAGCAAACACGGAGATTTCTTTATTTACATATTTGTCTTTTATGCACAATATCTAACACATTTCCTGGTGATATATTTGAGATCACATGTAAAATAGTTTAGGACTGATGTCAACCCCGGCAGCATATGAAATCTATTAGTGCGAGCAACAGCAGACGCAGGGTGAGTGGGACCCAGCGAGCATTAGGGAAAGTGCACCAGAGAAAGTCATGCAGCCCAAAAAAATCTCACAGCCCGTCCAAATTCTTCGAGAGGTAAAAAAGTCAGCCAAGACGCAGAAACTTGAAAAAAAAATACATACACGCACGCACGCACGCACACACACACACACACACACACACACACACACACACACACACACTACAGATCTCCACATCCTGCTATGGGTCCAGGGCCAGCTATGAAATGTGTGCCCAGAGAGCGCTGCCAGCCCCAGGGAGGGAGGGATCCTCGCACGGGCATAAAAACAGAGGGAAAGAAAGAAAAGCAGAAATGGTTGGCAGCTGAAGTATCCTGCCAAGAGCGCTTCCATGTGTAAAATAGCATGACTTCAGGGCATTGCGATTAACAGCTGGAAATGTGGTCCATACCAATCGGGTTAACCTCTTCACCTAGGACTGTTTACCTAAAAACCCACACTTTTCTCTGTGGGTAACTGATGCCTCTTTCCGTTTATACTTTACGGGCTTGCAGTGGAAGAGATTAATGTCTAAAGCATATGTAATTATATACGTGCCATGTGTGAGGAAGCCCATCACTTTAAAGACATAGATCTCGGAAAGCCACAAGGCAATCACTAATTCGTGCCCTGGTTAGCTCATATGCATGCAGCGGCGGTTCCGTATTCTGAAAAGAGGAACTCGCGCTGCTGGCCCAACGGTGGTGCCAGTATGTCTGTATTGTGTGGCAGCCCCGGTGTTCCGCCACCCTCACCCTCGCGCTCCTCGCAGAGACCCAAACCGCAAGCCAGTACCCACAAGAGGCCTGGACGCGCATACCCACCGCACGCACTCGGAGGCACAAGTTCAGACTGAGGTATACAGTTCTGGAAAATGAGAATGAGTGAGGTTTCTCTGTTTCGCTGTCTTCTCGTCTCCCCCCTTTTTAATCACGCAGGCCTGAAAGGGCACTCAAAGTTCAGCAGGGACACGGCGGCTTGTGGGCGGGGAGAGGCCACAGATGAGCAACAGGGTTCCATATATGACACTGGTGGATCTGTCAAAGGTGTCATCTGGATTGCCACACAGATATCTGAAGATGTCATAGAAGTGTTTATATATAAATGTTTAAATAATAAGATGTGAATAAAGAATCAGATAGGTGCTCTGGTATATACAGTACATATAAAGGTATAAAATCTAATCTAGTGATGTTATGTCAGATGTTTTTGTTGCCGGTACTTTGCGATGAAGGGATAAAGCTTTACCAGGGTTCGAGAGGTAAAGAAAGCATTTCCTGGATACAAAGGGATTCAACCACACAAATATCTGAAGATGTCATAGAAATGTTTATATATTTCTTTGGAAATGGTTCATGAAGTGGGGCACACCAAAGCTTAACTTTGAAGCAAGCATGATAAAAATGTATAAAGTGTTTGTTGTTGTGTTCTTAATCTCAATGGGAGTTTCCTGGTTAAATAAAGGTTAGATTCAAAACACTTTTTTGCCAGTAGCCATTGTTATTTCATATATGTTCACATGCTTTTTTTACACTTGAATTAGGCAAAACACCAATAACAATCTTATTTCAAGTTTTTTTTTGTCTAATTTTGAGTGTGTTGAGACCTTTTTTCTTAATTTTAGTGTAAAAAACTTGCCCCATGGACAAGCATCTTGGAATTAGTTTCTCAAACCAAGGACAAATGTGCTTATTTCAAGAAAATATAACTCATTTCTAGATTATTTAACTTACTAAGATATGACTTTTTGTAGCGTTGTTAAAACATGTAACATTATTATGAATAGAGTGAATTATTTTTATTGTGGGATCACTATGGCCTCGTCGAAACGATAAGGGGGCCATGATGCTCCGGACTTTGTGAATGGTCATTGGCATAATGTTCAGTGAGTGACCCGACATACAGCACATCAAAAATAGCATAGAAAATGAGTTCACATTTTCCACAAGTTCCAGCTGCATGTCAACCAAGCCACCAACTTCCCCAACCAAAAGCCCAAAAGAACAAACAAACAGACAAATAATCAGAGTTGCAATGGAAATCTTACATGTTTCAATATCATATCCAGATTATTATTGTTTTGTGCATTTGGGCACCTTTGCAATGCTATTTCTCAGATAGTTATGTCTGACACCTTTTACTTTCAACAGGGTGGACTCTTTAAGCTCTGAACTGAAACCAGGTCAGAAGAACAATGTGAGACTAATATAGATTTGATGTGAAAATAGATGCTAGACTTAGACTTTATTGATCCACAAGGGAGATTGCGTTGTCACAGTAGCTCAAATAGTAATCTTACAAACAAAATAATAAAATGTGAATACAGAATCAGATAGGTACTCTGGCATATACAGTACATATCTGGGAATATGTACAGTATACATTTACAGGTGTAAAGTCTAATCTAGTCTAATGATGCTATGTCAGATGATTTTGTTGTTGTACTTTGCGATGAAGGGATAAAGCTTTACCAGAGTCCGGTAAAGAAATCATTTCCTGGATGCTAAGGGATTCAGGAGAAGCTTCGGGGAAACAGGAAGTGCTTTTTTTTTTGGTGCTAAAAATAGACACTGGGGAAGATTCAAAGATTACTCAAGCATGCGCATTGTACATTGTAACATGCTTAAACACTCTAAAAACTTGATTTTAATATTGTAAATATAAAAATCACTCCTGGATCAATGCTTCATTAATGTGGCCTCTGTCTATTTCAGTCATTAAACACTTGATTTATTTACTGTACAACCTTTGTCCTCCACTTTAACCGTTTTGTCATCCTTTGCAGCAATTGTTAACCTTAATCTTCAAATTCACACTGACTTTATTACACGCACATCTACTGGCTGTTGACATCTTGCTGCTGTGTAACAAGAAGAGATCGCTACTTCTGCGAAATCCCAATGACTGCGGCTGAACTGTGTTGCGTGCAAATTTGCAACTGAACCGAATCCATTGCGACAAAACATCCCATCACTGTCGGGTACAAACTGTTCACTATCCACAGAGTTCTTGCCAGAGCCGGAGCCACTCTCAGCACTCGGCCCATGTGCGAGCTGCGTGTGTATATGAAGTGTTGAAGGTGAAGGTTCCTGTACGTGTTGCCCGGGTTGTGCAACGGCCCAGCGGACTCCCAAAGTGATGAGAAGCCGGTGTTTGAGCCCAAAGCAGGCCCTTATATGGAATCCTGGAACTGTTTTCTCTCCTCGGCGCTGTCTTGCTTCTCTCCAAAAGTGCTACAAGGTCGGAAGAGAAAGAGCACATCCTTCCAAGTCAACATATTTACATATTTTGCTCTGCGACGTGGGGATTCTCGGTCCAAGTGTTGGCAGGCGAGCCAGTGGTCAAGCGGGACAGCTGAAAGTGGACATCTGGGCTCGGACCCTGGCTACAAACCAAACTCACGGCCTTATCACCCCATCTTAATGAGACCAAACAGTACAGGCTTGACAGATAAGTACAGCTTGGTGGACATCAAGAAATCTTATCTCTTCTATCGCTTTATGTGAAGGTTGACGTGATGTATGGTCCTCATCCATAACGCCCTGCTGGCTGCATAGGGCATATTTTACTGCTCTGTTTAGATTTTATCGCATGATCAACTCCGCGGGTCACAAAATGCCTGGTCACATCTTATACATCTTTTGGCAACAGCCCAAAGAAGCACCCTGGGGACCTCCTTGTCTTCTCCATCACCCCTCAGCCCTCCCCAACACACCTCCGTCTTGTGCTGGTTCTCGCCCTCTTCACTTCTCTCTTACCCCCATAGCTCTTGCAAGGAACACAGCTCGATGTTTCTCTTGGCAGAACTCTGAAGGCTGTCCCTGCGTGCCTCAAAAAGCCGGCGTTTTCTCCCCCCCTCGCCTCGAAACATTTCTCACATTTTCTTCCTGCACTATGTGAACTGATTTCGAGGGCCTCCTCAACATCATCCAGAGCAGAGGACAAGGGTGGGACAGATGAGTCCTCTTGCTTACATTACATCCTCCCAGTCTCTTTCCCCGTCTCGTGTCCCGCTATAACTCACAGCAGTGGAGTCCAAAAGTCCCTTTCCCCGATGGTTAATCAGGTTGAAGCTCCATGTAAATGGGCCAGCAAAGCACAGGTGTGGATTTCTATATCCTGAGTGGCCACTTTTTAGGTACACAGGCTTTGGCAAAGGCATTAGCCATCATTCCATCTTGAACTGTTAGTTTGGATGCCTGGACATCCCTCTCCACATGGATCAGGAAGAATCCCAAAAGTATACACTGGCCAATAATCTATTCAAACCATATCTTCCTTAGGCAATTCAAGCACCTCAACTGTCTTTTCCCAAATTGATGGAGCAGCAGCTCTACTCCAATGTAAAAAATGAAAGTAAAGTTTTAAATATTGTATGATAGATACTAGTTTCTTTTATTATAGTGAGACCTGTGTATTTTATTTTACCTCTACAGTTGCACGTGCTTGAACTGCTGCCTTCTTCAGAAGTGTCACGTGATGTTACGGTGACGTGTCTGGTCAGCTGATTTATACAGTTTCCCGTGACACTTCTGAGGAAGGCAGCAGTCCAAGCAGCCGAAACTGTAAAGGTAAAATAAAATACACAGGTCTGACTATTAGAAAAGAAACTAGCATCGTTACTGGAAGGCCTTATGAATCTAATCGGACTGTATGATAGATAATTCCTGGATGACAGAGAGCCTTTACAAACGTTTAGCGCCACAAGATAAAGGATCTCTTTCAGGTTCAAACTCCCCCCTACAGAAGTGGCTCTCACTTGGTCTAGCTTTACGAGCCAGTTTCAACTTCAGGACAAGTTGCGATCCAAATAAAATCTTTATTTCAACCTATAATATAAACAATTTGCACATGGGCTCTCATTTAGTTTATTTAATGTCAAAATATTGTATTTCCGCTCATAGATTTATTAATTCAAGCATCAATCTAAACCCTTTCTATCAAAACATTTGTGGAAATAGTCTGAACCACCCAGTTGAGAACCACTGCTCTTCCGTATCACAAGGGGAAGCATTGACTTAGATCAGCAGTAATTACAAGGGCCTTCCTCTACAAAGCTATTATTAAATAGCCAATATTTTTTACACCATCTGCAGAATAGCTCCACAGACAAACGCTCATGAACCATATAACACTCGGCGAGGAAGTGTACAGTTACAAGATGTGAATGAAATGCACAGCGAGGCGGGGTGAACGCGTGGTCGACTAAACATATGAACACATCCACTCCGGACTGAACTGGGCCAAAGTCAAACAGCTGCAACTGGATCCACATCTACAGAGGATGGGCCTTTAACCTCTATCCCACACACACCGGGCCACTTGGCAGCGCGTCGCGATCCGTATTTATTATTTCATTTATTTCTTCTAAACTTCAATTTAAACTTTATTTCCTCCGTAGGTCCTGGCCGGGTTCTGGGCACTTCTACATAAATGAGCATTCTCACAAAACAGGCGCAGGGCGGGGGGGGAGAGAGAGAGAGAGAGAGAGAGAGAGAGAGAGAGAGAGAGAGAGAGAGAGAGAGAGAGAGAGAGAGAGAGAGAGAGAGAGTGAGAGAGAGAGAGAGAGAAAGGAGCGCAGGCTGTCTCTTGGGTGCCCTTTTTGCCATCCCATTTCCTTTGCATCTGGTCTGTGTTTGTGCTGCGAGGGGAGCGGGGGAGCATGAGCGGGACGGGCCGTCTGGGGCCGATTAATAACCAGTGATTTATACGAACTTTTATAGAATAATACAATAAAAATGTGTGCGTACGTGTGTGTCTGGGAGAGAGCGTGCGTGTGCGTGTGTGTGTGTGTGTGTGTGTGTGTGTGTGTGTGTGTGTGTGTGTGTTTGCGAGGCGTCCTGCACGTGTGTCCTGGTGTATACGTAGTGCGCAACGCTTTTCTAATTCGGGGGAATCAAAAACAAATTATCGGGGGAAAAAACACAGACTGTGCACTGGATAAATTGGGCACAGATGGAGGCAGGAAATAAAGGAGAAGGGAGAAGAAGAAGTAGAAGAAGAAGAAGACACTTGGAGGACTGGAGGAACGCTGAGGAGGACAGCGAGGAGAGGTAGCAGTGAGAGTGACGGAGAGAGGGTCAAAGTTTTGATGGGCCCAAGGTGAAGAAAGGGGAGATGTCCGTGATGAGAGGGGAGGGGGGGGTTCACAGGATTCCCGTGCCCTGGTGCAGAGGAAGTGGGCTTAAGAGACTGTTTTGTGTGTGTGTGTGTGTGTGGTGTGTGGTGTGTGTGTGTGTGTGCTTGTCTGTAAGGGGGCAATGAGATGAGCAGACTCTTCTTTGGCACAGCACTGCATTTCCTTGCCAAAGCCAGATCTGCCCTCAAGGATATGTCCTCATGCGTCCACTATACACACATGACCTGACTGCTGCATAAAGGATGTGGGGCTTGACATAAAAGCGCGGCGACGTGATGATTTACTCCTGGGCCGCCGTGGCATTAATCTGAGGCGTTGATAGTTGGGAAAATGTAAATAGATGCAATGGATCGGGACAACCGGCTTACCTAGCTTGACCCCAGAAAGTGCAGAAACCTAATGTTAAGCTAGGAGTGAATGAGAAGTCAATAGTGTTTAGACCTTCAGCTGGAATGCTAAATGTGCATGGGCGAAAAACAAAACAAATCTCTGAGGTGAATTTCTATTAAGATCAAATGGATAGATGGAATTGCATGTAGTGGATTAAACATGATTTAAGTTTGTGTAAATAAGGATTTGTGTCAAGTAAGGTAACTGAAAAGAAAACAAATCTTATATCAGAATGACAATCAGTGGGGTGAAATATGGGGAACCACTAGAGCAGGTCGGAACAAATGTGATAAAGGCCAGATTAACATAATTATATATATTAAAATGACATTTTATAAAGAGTATTTTATTAGCAGCGAGTATAAAAATAGATTGAACTTCTGGCCCAAAACTCCAGACAAAAGGAAATAATAAAACATGCGCTCTCTCTGTTAGTCCATGCTGGGTTATTAAAATACAGACAAGCATTCAAACAAAATCTAATTATTCAATAGAGCCTTATCAAACGATGCATAAGTAAAGTCAACTTAAACTGCATTTGACTTTTGGGTGATGCCTGGGTCATTTTTTTTGTCACGGGACACTCCAGAGTTGGCCAATCTTAAACAGCGAGCGTGTGGGAGTCGGAGGCACTTCCCCGTATGAATGACTTCCTGTGCAGAGGCCTGGACTGTGGCATCTGTCAGCGCACCCCCTACTCCCCCTCCCCTCCTGCCTGCCCCGGGACCATCTCATCCTCCACTGTCCCAACACCCTGCTGCCCACAGACTTCCCCACGCAAATGAATCACGCTCGACTCTTCGGGTAAGCGGCCGTCCCACACCTCCATCTGAATTGGTTGATGATGGTTTTAAAAGGTTGGTGGAACATGCATACAGTCTGTGAACAAATTTCAGATTGGTGTGCGAAGATAAGTTTACCCCTGTTTGTCCTTAAAACAACAGTTCTCTTTCTAGCATATAATTAAAAGTGTTTTACTGTGAAGCCATGACTGCTAAAGCAAATAAAACTACAACTATTACTTATTCTGACACTGTTGCAGCGGCTATATTGACAGCAAAGTTCATTTAAAGCCACAACGTGGGACATTTCAGGTTATCATCATCATTCTTTATTTGAGCACTTTTTAACAAAAGGAAATTTTAAAATCGAAAGGAGGAGCTATACTTTGTGCTTATGCTTACATGAAACATGTATAACTAGGCCTGTAGAAGATGATAATTCAACACAATAAAAGAAAATTATAGTATTTCTACTTTATGCTTTGCTAGAGTCAACTAACTTTTGTTCAGAACAAAAAAATGCATCTAAATTTGATTCATCAAACGTATAAAAGGCTTTTGGCGAGCTACTTGGGGAGGGCTGGCGAGCTACTGGTTGGAGATCCCTGATCTAAACCATAGAAATCATAGAAGGGGTCTGGGCTATCTACTGTATGTTGCTACAAAAGGACACATTTGGTTTCCTGGATTTTGGATTGTCTCCCCAAATACAGTTGAAGAATGCCCCCATAAAGTCCCTATTGTATTGGCTGGGTACCATTCTTTTTTATTTTTACCAGATACCAGAACTGGTTTACAATACTCTTAACGATATTTTTTTAATACCTACACTAAATTATTGGTCATCTAGAACAGTGGTTCCCAACCTTTTTTGCCTTGCGTACCCCTTGGGCCTTTCATTTATTCTATGAGTACCCCCTGCCTCAATGGTTTTGCCGATTAGTTTAAAAGTGAATGACTAAAACTCCTAATTATTTGTAAGAAAGACAACTAAATCTTTATTGCTGTCTCAGGACTCGCCAGGCGTCAAAACTAGCTTTCTAAAGGAAAATATTTTTCCGGTACCGTCCTGGTATCGTTTAATGGTACCCATCCCAACTAAAGTATAGTATGTTGACGATTTCATGACATATATCTAATTTATATGGTTTCTCCATCATTAGCATGTTATGTGAAAGAGGAGTGGTCACCTGATGGATATCCGACTGCCACAAAATCAGAAAACTTTACTGCATGTGATTCGCCAAAGTCTCCAAAGGTCTGAACATTCAGTAATGATATTTAACCAGACTTTGAAATCACTAAAATATCATTGGTGGGTGGACAACAGCCAAAAGTATCTCAAAAAGTGTTTGATGAAAAAATATATATACAGTATATACCTGTATATGCATTGATTGGCCAACAGGATTCCCTAGTTTCCCAGGGTAGCTGACGTGCTAAGAGAATGGCCTTCATGTGGTCAAAGCCTAAAACACACCAAGTTCTTGTTGTTTCCTGCACTAACTTTATGTACTGTAAATTCCTTCAGCCAAAGGAGAAAAGAGCCAGCTGACATACAATTTGCCTTTTTCATACAAACAAAACAAAAAAGTTGTCTTCTATTTACTTACTGAAATGTTACGTAGTGTGGCTTTAGTTCTAACCGTCGCTACCTAAAAAAAAACTATAGTTACAATGTCTACTCAAATAACAAGTACCCAACACTTTCAGTACTTTCCTGTGTCTTTTAATGCTACTCCTCCACATGAAGTAGCTGTTCTTTTAGCTCCTACAACTGCAACAGCGATGGGATTTGTATCTCTCCTTACACCATGACCTGGCACACAGCGCTTCCCGTCCGTATGGCCTGCCCACTGCCCCCTTGGGTCCACTTCTCATTGCCCGTGGGTAAAAGGCTAAATCCAGGAAAGAGGGGTTGGTGGTTGTTGGCACGCGGGAGGAAAGCTGAGAGGAGCTTCTCTGGAAAGTCCATCAGTGTCTGAATCACTCTCAGCTGTGCGTTACCGAGAACCAAAGCTGGATCTGCACTTACAGCCTTTGCTTATTCGTCTTCCTGTCCAGTTTTGATATCTTCATATTGTCCTGCCAACAACTAAATTTGACTCTTGGGAAATCATTTATTCAGCCTTGAGTCCAAAAACATATTGATTATACATATGGACTGCATAAAGTTGGACGCTATAAATCTGGTAACAAACATGTTTTAGGGTCAAAACTACAGGCTCAGAGTGGGCTCTAAATAATTGCTGGTGTTGCGAATGTAAGAAGCCATTTTTGACTTATCATCCGTCTCTCTGCATACAGTGGTTCACCTTGTGTTTTCACCAGATGCCTTTCCGGATGCAACCCACTGTATTTTTCCAGGCTTAAGATGACTGATTGTATAAGTTATTCAATATATTTGATGCGCTCTCAAACTAAACAATTGGTTCTAGAATTTATTTGTCTCACACTTTTAGGGCGCAGAATCACACATCAATATGATATACAATTTCAGAATATCGCAGTATTCAAGTATTCACAGAATCAATGTATTTATAGGGGATACCGGGCTAAAAGAAACAGGGGTAAGTTGAATGTCTCTAGTGAGCTCTATATGTAGGTCATGCTGCAGTGTGATGCCATCATAGAAGTCCTTTCAGTTTTGAAGTGAGGCCATTTTGTTTGGCTGTTGACATAGTGAGTAATTTTTTTTTTGTTTTCAATATTCCTCCTGGAATCAATGCATTTGTGTTTAGTTAGAAAGTGGAACAGTCAGAGAGTGCTATGGCCAACATTTACCCAAGGCACAATGTCTAGAGGAAATACTTTAGAACTTTGGTAAAGTGGTGGGAGTACTTCAAAGATCCCCTTTGGGGCTAGTTGTAACATTGCTGCTGGGTTAGGTTGTAACATTGTTACAACCAAGTTTGTTCAGCCTGATGATGGTGACACTTTCTGCACTAAATAAAGACTAAACTTAGTCAGTAACTCAGAAACTGCCTTTTAACCTTCTCCAAAGCAGTTCATGCTGAATGCGTGAGATTTGTGGCCCTTGGTGTGAGAGCTGGAGGGAAGAGTCTCACACTCAATGCATGAGGCTTGGCATGTCTGCAGTACATGCTATTAATGCTCTGGTCTTCCTTTTTTACGTTGTAACACTGTATTTTACAACTTAACTTACCTTACCACTTACTGTGGTTGTTCAAGCATGGGGCTTGTTGTACCATTTTGGGTCGGTCAACTTAGCATGACCCCATGCCGTACACATAAAAAGGGGGCATGCAAGCACTGTATCAATAAATGCCAGGGATATATCTGCTTACAGTAGCATCACCACATTTAAGCTATCTTTGTAAATATTCCCTACAGACATCAAAATGTTGCAAATGTTACTTTTAGCCCCAGCTTGGTCTCCCCTATTTATATTATTTTTGCTCCATTGTACCTTTATTCTACTATATTTTTGCACATTTATCTTTATCAGCACATTTCCAAACGACCTGCACCCCCTGTGTGCTCTTAAGAGTAACAAGTGAATTTCTCCAAAGTGAGATCATTCAATAAAGTGGTGGTGCAGTAGTTAGCGCTTGTGGCCTCACAGCAAGAAAGTCCTGGATTCAATTCCCAGGTTGGGCAGGGTCTCTGTCTGTGTAGAGTTTGCATGTTCTCGTGGTGTCTGTGTAGGGTTACTCCGGGTGCTCTGGTTTCCCCTACCACTAAAATTATGTACAACAAGATCCCCACTGAAGGGACTTTCCTTTTTAAATAATGGTCAAATAAAAATAAACAAAGTCTTGCCTTATCCTATTGCCATAACTGTTCTTGTAGAACACACATTAATATGGTGCTTTTCTACCGCTATTGCATGCTCAAAATGCTTTACATTAAAGAACCATTCACCCATTCATACTCATAGCCAAAGCGTCTCACTCAAGGACACAATGGTATCAATGTCGGATTGAAACAGCAAAACAAAACTTCGACTGTAGTTCATATAAAGTCCCCTTTCTTCTAACAAGTATCAAATAGATTTTAGTTTCCGTTATTGATGCAGGATCATGCCTGAATGTTGATATTTTGTCACCAAATGCCCTTTCTGCTGCAAAAATACAATGAGTCAATTAGGTACATTATTCACATTGACTCACACTTGGGGCTGACACAAACTACAGACAACCAACTCTGCAGAGGCTGAAGGCATGTATATACCTGTCTAACATACACATATATGCAGCAGCAGACATGTTGCGTACGTGCTGACTGCCGAGCAGCAGTTGTGTCTATGTGAACAAGAACTGTGATGACTCTTGGCCTCAGTCAGTCTGTGAAAGTGAGCGTATACGTGACCACACTGAGGCAAGCGTGCCCACCGCAACGGCACACAACGAGACAGAATTGGAGAACAAGAAGAGAGCCGAGCGTTAGAGGTGCAGCAGTGTGCCGTCTGTAGAATTGTGGGTATGAAAAGACACTCTTATTTGGAAACACACACACCAAGCCACACACCCACAAGTTTCACTTCTGCTTGGTGTGGCAGCGCTGTGAAACACCAGTGCACCGACCGGGTCAGGGTTCAGGCATAGGTCACTGGCACACACTCTCATGCAGCAGGCGCTTTGTGATATTTTTACTCCCTTTTCGCTAAAATAGTTCTGAGTCAAACAACTGTGTAGAAGAAGTAACAGCGTTTAAAAGTGTGAACAAACTGCTGAGACCAGGCCATTGCGATGGTTAACACATGCATTTCAAGTCGAGTTCACAAAAAGGTGATTTATTATTTAGGATTACAATAACTGAATGTTTTAAGACGCACAATTTAGTCCAAATTATTTTCGAAACAGTTAAATCTAAAACATTTGCACACTGATACAATAACAGCTGTCAAATTAAAATGTCATATTGCCTACTACTGTATCTTGGGAATACTTTACTATACTTCACTACGCAGATTACCTTCAGACATATACAGCATTTTTTACATGAACAAAAGTAACGGAGATGGACAAATCTTGTATACCCTGTACCTTGTAACAAAATGAGTTAGTTAGATCACCCCAGATCATCAGAATCCAAGTCACTATTTTGTTTGCTTGTTTGTTTTTTTATTCATTTCAGGCTTTTCACAGTGAACATAATGGGCACAAGCCACCTCCTGTCGGTCATAGTTTTCAACAAGAAATACCATTAAACATGCAGAAGGGGGAAAAAACAAAAAACACAGACGCCTGAAAGGGAGATTTGTCTGACATTTCTGCAGTTAGCACGCTAGCCATTAGATTATACCTAATAGCTAGCAAGCTAACTGCTCCCTCCTCCCCCTAGTTTTAATTTAAATAATCTGGTGGTTACATAGATTAATCTATAAATGACTACAAAAACTTGGTAACTGGGTCAAGAATAAGTGAACCATGTTTGATTATCTCTATTGTTGCCCCTCCCTCTGTTCCCACCACCAGCTTCCTCCTTAATGTACCTAATTTAAGGCATTGTGATCATAACTTTTTATCATCTGCTCACATAAACGTTCGTACCGCTGCTCTGTGCAACTCTGTGAATCCCGCAGAGCAATCCCCCCCCATCAATCAAAGCCTGACTGCGGTGAGTGAAGTAGGGTGAGAAGGCCTGGAGGGCACCCAGGCAGGCACACTCACGGTCCTGGCCGACAGACACCAGTACCAACAGGTGCCAGTGTGGGCTTGTGGCTCGATCTCGGCATTGTGCAAATCCGCGGGAATCAAAAGTGCCCTCAGAGAAGCGCTGACGAGGGTGCCACGACTTGCCCGCTTCGCTTTAAGGGGAATGAGCACATGAGAAACATTTGTGACGGCTCTAAGAATACTGGCAGAGGGAACTTGACCCTGGGAACAGAGCTGCGAGAGCCTCATTTGCATTCTGTGTAATTTATGCAACCTGTAATGCTAATTCGTAAACAGTATGGAGCAAAATATATCTGTACGGTGTGAAAAAAAAGGCTGATCATTGTATGTTTAATGTATTGTCGGGACAGGTCAAAGACAAAATGATTGGGGAGGGTGTTGTGTGTTGGATTTGAGGATGTTTCGCACCAACGCAAACAACAAAGTCTAGTTGATGACTTTGAAAACGGCTGCTACACTGCAAAAAGTGATCTCTTGATGAGCTAAATTTCCTTTAATTCAGAATATTTCACCATATTTTGAGTAATTTTGACTTGCCAAGTAAAATGATCTGCCAATGGAACAAGTGAAGAGTTCATTAGCAAAAAAAAAAGATAAGATGCCATTGACAAAAACAAACGAAAGCTTGTACTTTTCTCTTTGTGTTGTTGTGATGTTGATGACCACATGGATTTTTGTGAGTCAGAAATATGAAGTCACTATCATTGATCAAATTTATTCAACTTTTCTTTCCGTGGTGTCCCTTTTAGACCACAGTGATACTAATCTGAAATATTTAGCAACAAATTCAAAGTGGAGATATCTGTTTTTTGCAAATGAACTCTTCACATGTATTTGCACTTACTATCAGAATAAGCAAATAATTTCCAAGTAAATTTAGATTTATTATCCAATTTTAAGTGCAAGAAGTTATGTTTATCTTATAGTAAGTGCAAAAATACTTCCATTGGCAGATAATTTTACTTGGCAAGTCAAAAATATGGTAAAATATTCTGAATTCAAGCAACTTATCAAGATATTTTTTTGTAGTGTATGATGGACAGCTCCTGGATGACTGATAGCTTACATAAAGAAATAATTTGTGGATCTAGGGATAGTTTGGAAAAGAGTTGTAAACACGCAAATAGGGGCTGTTTGTCACACGGGTTGGTTGTCACATGATCAAGTTTAAATTCTGCTTCTCCCACTGTAATATGTTTTCAGCCACTCAAGAAAAAAAGAAAATTGAAATGAGGAGGTGATTTGCGTTTAAGGGGTTTGCCCGATCTGTCAAGCGTATCATGTTTTTGTTTTAACAGCCGGTAGGTGATTCGTTTATGAAAAACCTAATATCTAGCAAAAAAGGGGTGGATAAGGGCTTTGAATGGAGTGAATATTGTGCTTTCAAGCTAAAGCCATGTGAGAGCTAACTCAAACCGTTTGTCAGCTGGTCAAATGGGACTGGCTGTCTCTGGTGGGTCAGGGGGTGGTTGTCACATGGAGAATCAATGGTGGAGAAATGTTCTGTTTGTGTCTATATATGTTATTATGATCATATTCATTTACAGAGGGCCTAAACGGGCGTGCCAGAGCCTTACTCCACCCACACCAAAAATTAGAAATCTGCCGTGAAAGAGGCGTGTTCGCTAATCCAACTCCAACTGGCTACGGGGGAGGAGGGGAGGAGCCACAGTGAAACCACAGCGTCAGAGAGGATGATGAGGCGTGGCAGAGCTGATGACGTAAACTTCTACCTACAGCACAACTTCCACTTTATCAGCTAACCGCAAAACTGTAATGGAATAGATACACATTACGAGTTCATCCTCTAGAGGGCGTTAGCCACTCGGTTTTAGGCATAAAAGGACACTTTTGAGCAGGATTTCACCAAAATGTCAAAATATTAACTGAAACATGTAGATATTACTATTACACACCCATTTACACAGTTTATCATTAAAAAAAAGTTGGTTTGGTGTTTAGTTGTTCTTTAATCATAAAAGTATTTAAGATGAGACACTACAGGGAAAACTGTATTGGGCCAGATTGCTGTCTTGTATACACTGAAAACTAATCAAATGACCTCACCTTTACAATATGGAGTCTAATTATTGCAATGAATGAACATACAGTATCTCCATAGAACAATATGGGCAATTGTAAATTCAATGACCATTTTCTCAAAATGCATTTTTCTCATATTGTGGTGTCTTTCGGAGACACAGTACACAGTCGTGTACTTAACAATATTTTTATGATTTGTTCATACCTAGCCTGATTTATTGCATTTTGAAACTCAAAAACAAGGCAAATCTGGAATTTGGCAAAATTTGAGTTTATTCAAGAATTAAACACAATATCCAAAATCTCCTCTAAACAAATCTTTGTCACTTTCTAGTGCCTCTCCGTCATCTGATAGTTGTCATATGTCATCTGACATATGTCATCTGACATAGTTGTACTTGTACTCAACTAAAATTGAAAAGTTTTTTCTGTCTGTTGTATTGTTATACTCTGTTATAAAACAGGGCGCTCATGAAAAAGAGTCTTGTACTCTCATTGGGCCCTCCCTGTTTAAATAAAGATAATATAAATATATATATATCAACAAAATAAAACCATACATTTAAACCAGGCTCTATCCAGAAAACTTGCACTATATTTTTGTCAGTAATATACACTAAAGGCCCATTCATAACACTAACGACAACCAACCCCATGTATTGTGACAATGTGCCCCACACACAGGGCACATTGTCACAGTCAATTTCACAGTTTTTTGCAACAAGATGTAAAAAGTCAAGGGTTTAAACTTTCATTATGACTCTTGTAGGACGTTCTGTTGGTGAGCTGAAGAGTCTCCAAAACAAGTGTGACAACCAGCCCTTACTATTGCAACATAGGACAAGGGCCTTGGCAGAGGTCTGTTCTGTTTGAGTTCCTGCACTTTAGATTATCTGTTTGTGTATCTTACGCTGTATTATGTAAATGCATGTTTTGGAGATTTACACCAAGCGAAGACGGCGCACAGCTGCTTGTTCGAGAGCATGTGACAGTGTGTGCGGGAGCGTCGGCACAGCCAAAGCACCACTGTTAAGAGGGGAGAGGTTACACTGTTGCTCAAGGGGTGGGCAAGTCTTTCTCATGGCCCCCAAGCCCTCTCTGGACTCTCTTCAGCTCTTGTGATTGGTCCATCCCGGAGACACTGTCACTGAGATCAGACACAGAGCACACACTTCAACCCAGAAATGAAAGACGCGGTGAAAAAGGCAAGACAAAACGCGGCGATATGGGCTCGGAAAGACGGAGGATGAGATGACTGTGAGTGTCAGGTGGTGTCACTCAGTGTCACAGATTATGCTACAGCACGGGTTATGTTGCAGAAGCTTTGGAGTTTGCCATGGGGAGAGCCTGCCCTCTACTGACCACTCTGCATCACACATCACAACTTGAGCATTTTGGACAATTTTAACTGGGTCAAGATGCTTGGTTTGTAAATATATTGGCATCATTTTGAAACTAATCAGCGATGCAATGACTTACTTAAAAAGTATTTGAAATTTTTTATTAGTTTAACAAATACGGCACGTTTTTTATCAAGCTTTTTGAATCATCAGTAATCAGGTACACACATGAATCCAAAATACATAAATAATCAGTATCATTCTAAAGAAAACAATGTGATATTGACATATAGCTTGAGTTAGAGCATTCTAGCAGAGAAGCCTATAGGGTACGACTGCTGAGGGACTTTGATAGGCACACTCAGCAGAAATGTTTTTTATACTTTTATATCAATTGGTAGAATTATATCGATTTCACTCAAAATGCGCATTTACAGTTTGTTTTTCTTTCCCAGATCCTGCTCTCATTTGAAGAAATGTAATGCAATTGTTGACTGACACAAGTTTAATTCAATGAAACGCATCAATAAATGAATACAACAGCATTATGAGTAATTAACTTAATTAAACTAACAAATTAAAAAAGGAAGTTGCAATGGTTTAGTTGTAATAAATGTTAAATTGTGTAATTATATGTTCAATAATAACCACTACCTTATTGTGGTGGAGGGGTTTGAGCACCCGAATGATCCCAGGAGCTATGTGTCTGGGGCATTATGCTCCTGTACATGACAAACAGGACCTAGGTGACGGGTCAGACCAAGAGCGGTTCAGAAGCCCCTTATGATGAGAGACCATTAAGGACTGTTACGTCGCTCAGAGGTGAAGGAGCGTTGAGGGGCCGTCCTCCTGTGGACCCACCATCTGGAGGAGCCATAAGGGACTGGTGCAGTGTGATGGGCAGCTTGGACTGTAGCCCCCGCGACCCGACAACAGATAAGTGGAAGAAGATGGATGTTCAATAGTGCGGTGCACACTGAGGGATATGATCTAAAGGAACCTTACGCAAAGAAAGTTTGCCGACCACTGTTTAAGTGCGAGTTTGTAGCTACACTTTGAAAACAGTCTTCAGGAATTACTTTTGTTTAAAATCCTGCACATTATAAATGTGAATTGTTGCTGTAGCAGCAGACTGACTGACTAATGGCACAAAGTAGCACTGTCTCTGCAGACAGGGACAGCCACCATTACTTCAGTTATATAGACAGACATTAACCTGTAAGTAGCAGTGAACCTGAGTGGCTTCGATTAAAACAATAGTTTACACAGTAGTCTGTGTGGAGCTGCATGAATCATCTCAGTATCAACAGTGTTGGAGTGTTTCTGTAGATTATACACAGACAGGAGTGGGTGTGCAGACAGCAGAGCAGGGCCAATACTTAAAGCATGAGGGTGTTTACACCATTGTCAGCTGGTATATAATCCATTAGTTAGGTCTGCACTGCCCTTAGAGGTGCACACTTTTAATGTGTTCATAATACAAGTGCTTGCAAATGAAAAGGTGCTTCAAGCAATGCTTTACCGCTGACAGAACATTTGGCTGATTGGACTAAAGCTCAAAATATAAAATTACAGACAATTAGAGGAGATAAAAACAGAAAAACAATTAGATTAAGCTTGGATGACAGAGAGCTAACACGTTTGGGAAGTTAAGTTAAGGTGTTAAACATAAGAACATCTCAATTTCAACCTTGTTTCAGTTTAGTTCACCTTTTAGTTTGTTTATTTTCTACGAACAATTCAGAGCAATTCAAAGCACAACTTTGAATGACACTATACAGAGCAGCCACTATCAGCTTTTTGAAATAATTCCACTTTTCTTGCATCACCAGACCTTTTAGTTAACTACATACTGTATTACTGCAGACAGCTTCTCCTAGCGTTTGTCCCCGCTTTGGAGCAGGGTTCGCTTTTTGGCTCAGTCCCTTCCATTTTGTCCAATCCAGAGCATCTTTGGGAGTGGCTTGGATTTCTTTAAGATTGATCCTGTCCATCCACCTCTTCTTTGGTCGCCCTCGTGGTCACCGTCCTGGGCTAATACACTACTGGTCAAAATTGGAACACTTTTTTTATGTATTAGTTTTTCTTCATTTTCAACAGTATTTACACTTTATATTCTCACTGAAGACATTCATCAAGAATGAACACGTAAGGGATTAGTAAAAGGTTAGAATATATTCAAATAGCCTTTTGCTTTGATTACAGCCAGAAATGGTTTTCACTTCACAGACTGTTGAAAACCATTTCAGGTCACTACCTTACGGAGCTCATTGAGAAAATACCAAGAATAAAGGGTGCCAATTTTAAAGAATTTAAAATATAAAACATATTTTGAATTATTTCACCCTTTTTCTTTTCTTACATAATTCCATGTGGTCATAGATTAATGCCTTCAATGAGAACCATACAATGTTAATAGTGTTGAAAATAACAAAAAACGTGTTTCTAAACTTTCGACCAGTAGTGTATGTAGGGCTCGTTGCACCACTGAGTCCTCATTGCCATGAATCACATGACCATCAGGCTTCCCTCATCTCTTCTGTGATAGGGGCCACTCCCATGACTCTTCTGACATGGTCATTTGTGACATGGTCCAACCTCGTGAGTCCTAGTGACCAGCGCAGCATTCACATCTCCATGGTGTGTAGGGCTTGGTGGTGTTTGGCAGATGTGGGCCAACACTCTGGTCCATAGAGTTCTTTCCCTTAAGGTGTGTTGGTGCTCTCAGGTCACTTTAGACCCCAGTGAATTGCCGCCACTCCAGCCGGGCTGCTTTTACTCGTGCTCACATCTGGGAGGGAGTCTCCATCGGCTGAAAGGGTGGAGCCGAGGTATTCTACTTAATGCAGACAGCTATACAAATTACATATGAAGTTTCCATCCCATTCACTTAAAGAGTCTGTCCTTGCAGCACTGCTGACGAGAGGCAGTAACCGTGGCAACAGCTGCTGAGGTACTGCATTTTCTGTCCACTGCTACCAATCCACTGCTCTCTCTACCGCCCTCTCTCTCCTGTCGTGAGTCACGAGCCACTTCCTGTGCAGAACCTGCTGATCCCCAATCCAACCTTCCCTTCATACAACCAGCACAACAGCAGCTGCTAACATTCAATAAGAATGTTTTAATGGTGGATTCCATTCAGCCATTTCCAGGTCACAAGGGC
>OMNZ01059752.1:5128-19902 GCA_900303255.1 Lesueurigobius sanzi | reverse complement strand
TATCATGATTACTTCATTGATATGACTCCACTACAGCATCAGATGATACTAGTTCAATTTGTTATGGAAATAAAGAGTCCAAGCACTTGATGACATCATGAGGAGGTGTTTCAGAAACAATAAAACAAAAAAACACCAGGCCAAAATAACAATAAAAAATGCCCCAAGACCTCAGAGGGTTAACAGCGGTTCACCATCGCCGTAACCAATGTATACAACTGACATCTAATATATATATAATAACTGATATGTGATATTGGAAGCATATGGTTTCTACAACTTTGAAACCCGTCTATAGAGATTTTATATTCTACTCTATTCTGCTGAATTACAAATCATTGCGCCAAATTGTCCGGTCAATTTGAATGAATAAAATCTGACGGTGAGATATTTGTTGGATGGTATGCTAACTGTCTGGGTTAGCTCCTTCACTTCTCCACAGTACTTCTCCCACTAACTTGTCACTTTATATTCACTTCTGTCCTCCTGACTTTAATTTCCTTGCCTGTTCCGCTTATGCTTTCCCTCACTGACTACTTTCCTACATGTCACCTTTCTCTGCTCCCTATTTCCACATCCTAAACTCTGTTCCTCTGCCATTCTTTCACTCCTTCACTCCTTCATCTCTGGTCTTCTTCCAGTCTCTCCACCCCCCCTCTCTGTCTCTCCATCTCCTCCCCATTGGCCTACATTCACTCGCCTTTTCATTACACTTCGGTTTCTGGGCGCACGCGGAAATAAGAGGCTGGGAATTGAGGAAGTGTGAAGTTTGCTCCGGAACGATGGGGCATAAAGGATGGGGATTTGGGCACAGGCGATTAGCGGAAAGCAAAACAAAAAGCTCCTTGTCAATCTGGCTTATAATTCCGTTAGATTTGGGCATGTGCAGTTCAGTCGCAGAAGACAGGAGCGAGCGGGGGTAATTGGCGGCAGAGAAGCTTGTTGGAAATGGGTTGGTCACTTGTGGAGAGTCCATACAGAAGTGGTCACTGTTGCAGCAGTGTTTGGTGCCTCAGTGTTTACGTTTGCTCAGTTTATTTGGAAAAGAAAATAGCATTTGTGTTATCGATAGGCAGATAAATATTCATGTTTTTTTGTGAAATATATGGAAGTATAAAGTGTCCCTGTTGGGAAACGTGTCCTCTGCATTTGACCCGTACAGCAGGAGTGAGTGGACAACTATAAACCACAGCAAAACATCTCATAGCGTGCAGGTGGAAGACCCCACAACAGAAGAACAGAGATGGATTCTGGATTTCTTGGACATAGCATTGTTAGATCAATGGGTCTCCAAAATGCATGCAGTCAACAAGACAAGATAGTAACTTTCAAGTCTCTTCTATCATGTTATGTATATGTAAATGTATGTGTATGTGTGTACAAGTACAATATGATTGATGTGCCCCAAGGAAATAGGAGGTTGAGGGAGGGAGGTTTTAGGTCCTGGAACGAGGGAAGGTGTGGGTGGATGGTGAGTATGTAGTCCCTCAAAGCATCCTTCATAGCATCCTTATTATGCACGCTGATCTGATATTGAGCCTCCTCGAACCGCCACCTTCGAGGGGTTTGAGCACCTGAATGAACCTAGGAGCTCTGTTGTCTGGGACATTATGTTCCTGGTAGAGTCTCCCATGGCAAACAGGTCATAGGTGACGGGTCAGACCAAGAGCTGTTCAGAAGAGAGCTGCTCCTTTTGATCATCAGGACCTGTTACGTCGGCCAGAGGAGAAGGAGCGTCGTGAGGCCGTCCTCCTGTGGACCCACCACCTGCAGGAGGAGCCATAAGGGACTGGTGCAGTGTGATCCACGACCCAGCAACAGAAGTGGAAGAAGATGGACCTGATATTGGGAATATGTAAAAATGACTCTCACTAAAAAAATAATAATAGAAACTTAATAAAAAGTTGATCACAAAAAAACAACAAATATAAAGCAAGTTCTGATGGGCCTGGCAGATTAACCAATCAGAGACATGTATGATACTGCATGATGATCTGCATAAAAACAAACATGGCGGCACCTGCTACTGCCACAAACTGAGCCTGCAGTCTCGTACACACATAGAAGACTGAGAGGCAAAATTAGCCTGGAACTGTGAATTACATTTTGGACAAAATCTTAAAGGAGACATACTGTAGCTAACACAATTATATCTAATATTTTACTAAAAATGTGTTGCTAGTGTTCGGTTTAACATTTTTTGTGTTTTGTGTTAATTTTCACTTGCTTATTTGAGCACAGGGAGTGACATACGTACTATTGCCATGCCATATTGCACCAATGAGAAATCAGTGCATATCACTAATGTGTCATAGGCACTTTAACTTTCGAAATAGAGTTTCTTTACCCAACGAGACCTGAATATGGAGAACATCCAGACTCCACGCAGAAAGGCAGAGGAGATGAAAGCGCTAACCACTTTGCTTTTGTGCCACAAAGCAGCGCAGCTTCTCATAATAAGGACCCTTTCCACTCAGCGCACAAAAATGGTTCTTGCTTAAACAGAGGTTCTTCCAAGAAGCTAAGGCGACAAGATACTGTTTCATATCCTTGAATAATACAACATACGACCATAGACCATAAATACAGATGCATACAAGACAATTATTTCCAATGATATACTATTGAAGATAAATTGACCGTTTTACTCTCTTAACATAATATTTCCACCTAAACATAATAACCTAATCTTTAGAATAAGGAGTGTAGTTATTGCACTGCGTCAATGTTTCTGTAGACAAAATTAACTTCAATGACCGCTTTCTGGTTCACAGTCTTGGACTTAACAATATTTTGAAGGTTTGCTCAGAGACAGTTTTCAATATTTAATTTCTGGCCTGATTTACTGGGGTTTGAACCTCAAATAGCAATACTATTTTTTTTTTTATTACTGACGTATTCACTAATAACTAGCTTATTCAAAACCTACACAAAATATCCAAAATCCCCTCTGAACAAATCTATGTAACAAATATATCAACAAAATAACACCACACATTTGAACCTGGCTCTATCCATTATTTAGATTTCGTCACCAAAAATATAGACAATTTTGTGCATGAAATAACTTTTATAGAAAAACATAAAATGACAGAAAACCTCCAATACATTTCCCCTCATATCAGTCCCCTCCTCCAGCCGCCACCTTATCGTGGTGGAGGGGTGTGAGCACCGAATGATCCTGTAGGAGCTCTGTGTCTGGCAGGGCAAACAGGTCCTATAGGTGAAGGGTCAGACCAACAGTGATTCAGAAGCCCCTTATGATGAGAGACTATCAAGGCTGGTTATGTCGCCCAGAGGTGAAGGAGCGTCGTGGGGCCATCCTCCTGTGGACCCACTACCTGCAGGAGGAGCCATAAGGGACTGGTACAGTGTGATCTGGGCAGCTTCGACTGCTGCCCCCAGGACCTGGCAATGGATAAGCGGAAGAAGATGGATGGATTTATATCAGTAACTTACAGGAAAGGTTTCATATAGATATCACTCAATTTAACTTGTTTCCGTGTCCACCTGCAGTGTCTCACCTTAAAATGACTCATACCATTTTGACTAAAATCAGGTATAGTGTCTTTAATATGAAGCATTTACCCTGTATCCAGATTAATGTCCAGGTGGAAGCATGTCTTAGCCATCGCCTTGGTTGATGTTGCGCTCTCGTTGTTACACTCCAAACATATGAAAACTCTTTTGCATATTCCCCTCATGTAATACCTTCACGCCTCCACGGCTGCCAGCTTGATTTCCCGCGCACGCGTGGCAGTCTACTTTAGATGTGTATGCGCCAGTCTTAGCGGCTGCTTTTGGCTTGTACCACCACCGGCTCAGGTTTGGGAGCTAAACAAAGACGAAGCTAAGCAGGAGTTGGACCCTGCTGACTCCTCAATCTCTCTGATCCACACGTGCTCTTTACGCACACAAAAGTACTGTCAGCGCCATGCCAAATGTGGAGAGAGGGAGTGTGGAGCTGTGCGCTATAGGAAGGAGACAGGCTGAGGGAAGCCGAGGAGGGATGAGGAGATGAGGGAGCTGGAGTGACCACAACAGATGTTCACTGCCCCGTTTGAAGCTGTGACTTATCTTGATATATATCCCAGCCAGTCGACTGTGTACCTAGTAGTCTTTACAACTGGAGCCTTGTCTTGTCCACCAAGTTCCAGTGGGCGAGATTTGTTGTGTTCACGTGACATCACACATCACAGCGTTGTAAAGAGCCTATACTTTAAAATTGATGTGGAGGGCAGCATCAAAATGTAGATTTCTAGTCTTAGTTTATTGCTAATTTCTCTGTAATTCCTGGGCCAATACACATGAAACAAAAGCTTTCCATATCTTCTCTGGAGGCGCCAGTGTTGCCACGGTTACCTTGAAAAAGTAATCTGATTACTGATTACGAATTACTCCTTTAAAAAGTAACTTAGTTACTTTTTAAAGTAACTATGTTTGGTAACTAAGTGGGCCACTGGCCCGTCCGTCCATAGGGGTGGATCCTTCCTCAAAATGGTTCTCCTCGAGGTTTCCTATTTTTCTCCCATGTGGTTATAAGGGTTGTTCCTCGCCGTGGAGGAAGGTCTAAGGATGTGGGATACTCTAAGCTTGTTATGCCCGATTTACTTATTTATGGGACATTACATCTGGTCATGACATTCATTTGTGTGTGACTTATTTTAATCATTCTTGATGTCTGATATTGATTGATGTTTTTGTCCATACTGACCTTTGAGATGACTCCTATTGTGATATTGGGCGTTACAAAAATAAATTGATTTTACTGATTACTTTATTTTAAAAGTAACTAAATTAGATTAAGTTACTTTATCAGTTACTTTCAGCAGCTGCAGACACACAAATGACACCGGACACTTGTGCACTATCCAGCTTGTAATATTGTATTTTCTACAGTTTTATTTGTTCATGTTTGTCACATGATCCATAGGTCACATGACCTCCTCTTTAAATAGGTGGTCATGCACCTGGGCATTTCACACAAAGCCCTGATGAAAACTGTAAGTTGAAACGCGTTGGCGAATTAAACTAAGAACCTTTGATGTATCCGAGTGCCTCTGACTCATTCTTCGTACACAAATGACACCGGTATTGCCAATACTCATTTTAGTGGAAGTGTATCAGTACCGTCAACAATTGTGAAAACGTGACGTGTCACAGACGTTGTATAACTCCCCGAGATGCAAGAATAAAGCAAATATATATTTTTACTAATGAAAATGACAAAATAGTAACTCACAGTGACTTGGATTAAAGTAACTTTAATCTGATTAGTGGGTTGGAAATACTAATGCGTTACTTTACTCGTTACTCAAAAAGGGGGTCAAATTAGAGTAACTATTTACTAGTTCCTGTAGCGCATATGAAGTAAGTATTTTCTAACAACGGTGTCCAAAAGTGGTGACAATATTCAAAAACATGTGTGTGATGTTGTCTCTATAGGAGAGTTTTCGAAAGAAATTTCCAAAAAGAAAATCGACAAATGTTTTCCCAGATCATTATTGGACAGTGATTGGATTCATAAATCTGATTCTTCTTATGGCTGAAAGTCCTTTCTACTGGCCAACATAATGCACATGTTTTTGAACATTGGCACCACTTTTGGACCCCTAAAATAATTAGACCTTAGTTCATATGTGCTGACAGAGAAGAGGTTGAACTTTGTGACAGTTTTTGTCTCATGTGGATTGGTCCAGGAATAACAGACAAACTAAGTCATCTGCATTTTGACAGTTCCCATCGTTACTGTCCACCTCAGTTTAAGCTATAGGCTCTTTAGAACGTTGTGATGTGTGACATGAACGCAACCTAACCTAGATTTGTGATTTACTTCAAAATCACAATCCAAACGCATCCAAATCCTCTGTTGAACTCCCAATCTGTTTGAATCAGTCCTCCGGCTTCGAGCTCATTCTCCTCCGGGTGCGTTCAGAGATGCAGCTGGACCCCCTCTCCCCCTCCCCCCAACCACTCACACACCCCACATACACAGTTCACCCATCAACTCCCATTCCCCCCCCTCCCGGTCCTGGTTACTCTCTCCACAACTCTCTCTCTCTCTCTCTCCTCCGTTGCGCCTGTGTGCCACCGAGGTAAACACGCTCTCATTCGCTTCCGAACTGTTGACTTTCAGCATCTCTTCGCTTTTCTCCCCGTGGACGTACTACGGACTGGCATCAAGGGACGAGGAGGAGGGAGAGAGAGAGAGAAGTGAGTGGACAAGAAAGAAATCGTGCGCTGTGTGTTGACTGGAGGTGTAGTGTCAATTTATAGAAGATGATGGAGGAGACTTGAAGAAGAAAAGAAGAAGAGTGGAGCGCCCAGAGAAGTGCAGGGGGGAAAGGATGCTGCTGGCTAAAGTTTGTGGACATTTTTAAAAGGATCTACCAAGTAAAGTGGAGTAGCGAGACGCTTACAACAGGAAAAAAGTAAGGATTTTGGGGTAAATTATGTCATTAACAATAGAATAGAAATGTAGCTATTTCAACACTTTTAGTATCTCAAAACGAGGGAAATGAGTTTTAAAAGTGTTATGGTCTGCTGGGATCAGTCTCTGAAGCCAGTTGACCTGTTTCAAACGTCCCTGGCCTCTTTTCACCATTGATTCCATAAGAACGTAAGATCAATGGGTGCGTCATGTGTTTAACTATTCTGCTCCAAATCAATGACTTGGAACGACGCCGAGCTGTGAGCTCAGGCATGTGGCTCCGAGCGCAGGAGGGATTTTCCAATTTGCATCAACAGAAGTGCCAACTTCATTTGTTGACCATTTATGCCCATGTTAGATTGGATAAATTATGAGGGATGCACTGAAGGAAGAAAATGCTGTTATTGGCCATAACTATGAGACAGATACATGCACTCAAAATCTTCTTTTGGTGATTGAATCATTATTCCAGTGACAGAACAGCACAAGTAGTCTACACTTTGATATAATTATGTGTCTACAGTTTACAGTGGCACCTGTTGACCTGCCATAGTTACCTCTCAGCCTTCTGTTTGCAGCCTGCGGTACTGGGAGCGTGGGTCTCTCCAGCAGCATGGTGTCCACCACATCCACCTCCTGTGGACTGTTCCTGTCCCTGTCCCTCCTGATGACCCATCCCGCCCTGTCTCAGAACCCTTCAGTCACTCAGGTGGCTGAAGGAGAGCCGTTCATCGACCCCACCAGGCTGGCCAACCAGACCAGCGCTAAGTATACAGGCACCACTCAGAACACTCCGCCTGAGACAGGCCTGTCCACTCCCAACAGCGGAGGGGACCCAGACGATGAGGACGTTCCCCCAGTGGGTGGGACACGCTGTCAGGGTTACTATGATGTCATGGGTCAGTGGGACCCTCCGTTCAACTGTAACGCAGGAGTTTTTCTGTACTGCTGCGGCACCTGCTTCTACCGCTTTTGCTGCCAGTTCAGACAGCAGCGTCTGGACCAGACCATCTGCAACAACTACGACACTCCCATCTGGGCCAACACGGGCAAACCTGTAGCCACCATCACTGAGGGCGGAGCCGACCAGGAACGCGACCGCACACACCTCATCGTCTACATCATCTGTGGAGTGGTGGCCATCATGGTGCTGGTGGGCATCTTCACCAAACTGGGGCTGGAGAAGAGCCGCGGCGGCAGCGGGGGAGCGGCGGCGGCTCAGGCTGACCTCAACACCAGGTGAGCTGCATGACCCGAGTAGGGCTGTACAGAGAGGGTTGCAGCAGGATGTCCACTTCATCTGCTTTAGAGTCACAAACTGGGATTGTGGGCATTACCGGATAATCAGTATACAGTTACTCTCCTAAATGTCCAAAAACATTATAGAAAGATCCTGTGGCAACCCTGGGCGCACTAAAGACCCACTGGTAGTCAAGTATTACATGTACATGGGTAGCATACAGTATATGTATCCCTAGCATGTGTAATGTTTAGACATGAGAATATTGTCAGAACTAACTGGCCAAAGAGAAGCCGTATAAATACCTACAACTCTTGTATTAGCCGACACCTGTTGGCTCCTGTTGGCTAACCGTGTTAGCATGTGTCGCTCTTGTCATTTCCCCAGCATCATTGAACCTGCCTGCCCATGTTCTCCTCCACAAACCTGTTCTTTTTCGTCCCCAACACTGTCTTGTCTTCTCTGTCATACCCTTAAATATTATTTTTTTAAGACATTTTATTACTTTGTCAGTTCTACTGCATGCATAGCCTCTTATACAGCATGCTAGCATTGCCATGAATGTATTTGTATGTATTCATGCATACAAACTATTCTTGTAGCTTATTATTTGTTATCATTGTTGCTAATTTGATTTCATTTTCTTTGTTCTCTTTGTTTCTGTCACCTTCTCCATGTTTTGTTTTTTCATTTGACATTTGCTTCTATATTTGACCCTTTGTGTGCCATTGCTTTGCTTTGTAAGCATGATTTATATATGAAATAAACAAAGACCTTTGGAATACAAGACAGACAACTGTAGTATTTTTTATTAGGCTTTGACGACCATTATAAACCTTTTTGGCCAATTGGGTCACACTCCAATCTTGGAAACGTTAGTGGATTATTCATTTATACCGGTGTGATGCAGAATGTTTGAAAAATCCCACAAAATGTCACCTGTGTTGGGACATTCTGCTGTATAACCTTTTATTAGAAACAAGCGAGACACTGCAGGGGAATAGGGACTTTTTTATTGAGTTATATCAATTTGAAACCTTTGCTTATGCTCATAAGTTTACATACGGGTATGTAAACTTAAGCATTTCATAGACTATGAATGATAACACAAAAACCTTTATTTCACCCATAGTTAGTGGTTGCATGAAGACTAAATTGTCAGTTGTTTACACTTTTCAACTAGAAACTAGATAAATGTCCCTGATCAAAAGTTTACATATTGTGCATCTTGAGAGTCCAATTTTGTCAGACAGTCCTGTATTTCAGCTGAAGTGAGAGTTTTTCTTTGCTCCTGAACAATTTTCCTGGCAGTTGTTGAAGGTCATGTAAACGTTTGAATAGTTTCTGTTTCATTAAGAGTAAACTCAGTTTTTTGACAATAAATGGCTTCACACAACCACTAACCATGAGTAGAAAAAATATTTTTATGTTATCATTTATATTCTATGAAAAATAGCCAGAAGATTAAAAGGGTATGTCAACTTTTGAGCACAACTGTACATGAATATGAGAGAAAAATGTATTGTATTAAAATGTATCAAATTGCAATAAATCAGGCTAGGAATAAAATACAGAAAAATCCCTCTGAACAAACCTTCAACATATTGAGTACAAGTTTGGAAAGTTTGGAGTCTGTAAAGTGATGATGTTGTTGCCACAATGTGAGGAAAATGCATTTTGAGAAAATGTTAATTGAAGTTACAATTTTACATATACAGCAGTAGAAGTTGAAACAGTGCAATAATAATTATTATTATTGTAAAGATTAGGTAATTTATTTGTTTCCAGGTGATGTCCAAAACCTGAAAATTGAACAAATTAGTTTATCCTACAGTGTCTCTGCTTATAAGCCTGAAATGTTACAATTTAGAATTTAATTTAGTTTGCTATTTGTCTAACTTATCCGTCCTCTTGCTTTTTGTAAAACAGTATAAAATATGACACTGTTGCCCACTCTCTGCACTTCGTCTCATCCTTCATGGCCGCCGCTCGGTTGCATTGCCCCACTGCTCCCTCTGCATCTCAATTTGTGCAGGCCCACGCTCCCTGGTCCAGATATTCTCTCCCTTGCCTTGCACACATGTAGTGGATTAATATTTCCTGTGGGATGCCACGGAAAGAGCATAAACACCATGGTGACGGCTGAGCTCTCCTCCTCCTCCAGATTAGACAAATTTCAGTAAAGATTACAGCTCTCCCGCTCCACACTTCTCTGTCTGCACGCTCCTGCTCTTATTAGCCCGCTGACACAAATCCCCCAGTCCAAAACTCTATTCGCTACTGAGCCCCAGTGCACTCGGCTAGATATGAAAATAACCTATGCTTCAAGTTAAAAATTGTTGGAAACATCAGACACTCAAACATAATATTAATCCAACTGCTCCATATTCTCCTAAATAAATAACAAAGCAAATGTATATTGGGCGTCAATAACAACATCAGGTCAATATTATATCATCTCATAAAAAATAATGATTAATAATAATAATGCATCAAACTTATATAGCGCTTTTTTGGACACTCAAAGACGCTTTACATAGACAGATTAGACCATTGCTCTAAAATACAGAGGCCAAGGCTAGTGAGGATGTGGCCTATATTCATATTATTTGTCTGAAAGTACATCAGTGTTTCCCTCCTAGTGGTCATCAGAGGCACTGCAGGGGCCCTTCCACGATTGACTACACGTTCACATAAATGAAATAAATTCACATTTTTTTTAAAGGGACTCTACGGAAGTTAAAATTTAAAAACAATATATTTTCCACCCCCTACATGATGCTCCAGCAATGTCCTGTGCTGTACTGTGAGCCCACACCTATCCCACTCAATTGCAGCTATAAGCCTGCACCGTCTCTCTAAAGTTGCCTCCTCGGGCCGAGGCAGCAGCATTCAACATGGAGACTGCAGTTACGCGGACGGCCAGAGGTGGCAGTCACGAGTATGAAAATGGACAACCTCCGTTGAGTCCCTTTAATGAACTTCATGTGTATTTGTTGAAATACATTAAAGAGTTTACAAAAACTAAACTAAAAATAAGTACAATTTTCTTGAAAGAAGGAAAGTAAAACATTTTTGAACTTAGAATAAGAATTTTATTGCACCTAAAATAAGAATATATATTGCAGGATTGGGGAATAAATAACATTTTACTTAAAAAACAAACAAAAAAACCATCATACAGTATTACAGTACAGTATTTGGGGTGACAGAGGCGCAAGTAGTAGAGCGGGTCGTCTTGTAATCGGAGGGTTAGCGGTTCGATCCCCTTGGGCAAGACACTTCACCCACCTTGCCTCCAGTGTCTGCGTGCACTGGTGTATGAATGAGAGTGTGAATGGGTGAGTGGTTCCTTGATGTAAAGCGCTTTGAGTGCCTAAAGCAGGTAGAAAAGCATTTACCATTTACATGGGTAGATTTTTAACTTGGCAAGTCAGAATTTCTCAAGAATTTTGCAGGGTAGTTACTATTATTTGCATTATTTGCAAGGAAAACTTGACATATCCTTTAAAAGAGTGTTCATATTACTGGGGGCCCCATGGAATTGTTGAATTGATAAAGGGGGGCCGCATTTTTCATAGAATATGAATGATAACACAAACATCTTTTTTCCCACTCATGGTTAGTGGTTGTGCAAAGTAATTTATTGTCAAAGAACTGAGTTTACTCTTTTGAAATCATAATGAAACAGAAACTACTCAAATGTCCCTGATCTAACGTTTACATGACCTTCAACAACTGCCAGGAAAATTGTTCAGGAGCAACGAAAAACTCACTTCAGCTGAAATACAGGACTCTGACAAAATTATATTTGTTTCAAGATGAAATATGTCAACTTTTGATCAGGGACATTTGGCTAGTTTCTAGTTGAAAAGACATTCTGCCACGGGATGTAAACTTTTGAGCACAACTGTTTAATACATAACTGAGCATTTATCTTTAGCTTCTTTTGGGCCCATACAATTTCACGAGGCAATTTGCATATTATTGCCCAACTCTGCTCAATTTAAAACCGATAAATACAACAACAATTTATGAAAATCAGCTCCGTGATAAAGCCTCTCGGTAGACTGCTGACTTTCCCGGGTGGACTTTGCGAGCGCGTCCTGGAAGCGGAGGCTGATTAACTCAGTTAAATCCCGGCAGTTCTTCTGAATCAGCTTTGAAACTTCCAATCCACATGATGCACAGATACGCACGCACACACACCTCCTAATACCTCCGCGCTGAGTTACGTGCTAGCATGCTGCGCTAATCCGGTGCCAACAAAGCTACGGAGCGGCGCCTCGGGTCACACATGTCACATCTAATAACAAGGCCACCGGAGACCAAAACAGTTCTTGACCTTCTCGTTTCGGACACATTTCCATACGCAAAAAAGGACGTTAGGCTGGGGCTCCATTTCCCAAAGTACAATGAAGTTGTTCCTCGAAGCCTGGGCCTAAAGGTGCAACTCTTGAATCACCTAGATAGATTTGTTTTGTAATATCATAGAAAGTTTTTGGGGTATAGGCCCAGGGGCAAAATCTGGCCCTCTATCATAGAACTTTTGATTCCAAGATCCTTTTGAGAAACATTTTTAGACATAGACTGGTTTTAAGTTCATTTAGACAAGTTAAATGAAGATTGCCAATGGAACGATTTGGTTTCTTCCACAATGCCCCATTGTGTACCAGTTTTTAATGTTGATTAATTTAAAAGTCAGATGAAGGTGTCTGGTAGGATTAGCCCATATCAATTTTGAGAGACCCAAAAGTCTCTCGAAAACCAGCCCAACCCACAGACAAATCATAATTTCCATGTAATTGCCGATGTCACTGCCCTCCTTCAATGATCCGGACACATCCTATTCTCTCACAGTCGGAGCAACGCTGGTGGCTTTATTTGAGATTTTGTCATTCGAAATGTGGATTTTTAGAACCCTAGTATCTGGAGTTTAAACACCATGAATGTGGGCACTCCACTGTGTTGCAGGCCATGCATTTGGAGGCTCATACCTAAAATGTAAAACGACAGAAACATGTGTGATTGAAACTAAACACCACTCCAGGCATATTTTAATAGGATATAACTTTGAAACAAAGCCGAAAGCTCAAAAACTGGAATCAAGTCATTGTTAATTATCCTTAGCGAATCTGCAACACTCCATTTGATCCAGAGGAGGATGAACGTCAGCCTTGGCACCTCCGCATTGTGATTGTAATTGACATTTCAAATCAGCCACGGCAAAAAGGTAGCAATGGCATTTGGGTTGCACATGTTATTTACGTTGGGGACAAGCCTGGAGGCGCGAACATGTACCTCCGAGCGGTGTCTGGATTGGACCAGAAGAGGCAGAGGTCGCATGGTGCGCTCACTGGGCTAATGTGGACACGTGTTGGGACAGGCACCCATGTGTAAACTGTGTCTGCCACTCCAGCTGTTAGCAAAAGGCAAGTAAATCTGGAACATTTTAAATGTGGAAACTGCAGAAAGTACCATATTGTTACAGTATATATTTAGAAAGCATTGGATGCTCGAATTAAAGGCTGATTACAAAAATAATTGGGTAGGAGCTTTAGAATTAACACCTATGGATATTAGGCATTGGCATGAGACCTATTTTCTGTTCACACAAACCCTATTATAGTCAGCGGAAGAGTGAGAGAGATTTAATTAAGTGTATACTAAATGTTTTTAAAAACTTAGTTGAGACCATTTTGGTGTTGAAATAATCAGGACATGTTATTTGGACTTTAAAAACCCTTTCTTGAGAAGTAGTGATTCAAAAATGGATAAACCTTTTATATATTTTATGATGGAACATTATTACAAAATGTTGATTCAGCTGAATTTTCAACATTCCAATCAGCCCTTTAATATTTGTAATTGTTGAAAAACAAAACAATGGTAATGTTAGATCAATCAATGGACATCACATGACCTTTACAGCAGACATTGCTGTGTGTGGCTGCTGTGGGTCAGAGTGCAGTCTATAGGTGCAGCATGTTATGTAATGAAGGGCACTGGCCTAATTTGGGGCAAACACTCAATACTCCGATATCCAGCTGTTACTTCTGTTTTGTGACTAACTGACCCTTGTCCATACAAATAGGCCAATAAGCCAACTATCCAGGCATGCTGGTCAATCCCCACTGCTGTGTTCTTGGGCACTTCACCCACCTTGTCTGCTGCCCATCTCAGACTAACCTGGTTAAATATAGGTTAATATATATAGTTTTTAAAGCCATGTTCCACTAATCTTAGCATTTAAAGTCTGCCTCCCTCTTCCACACTCAAAACTGCTGCAGAAAAAAAATAAAAATAAAAAAAAAAACTCACAAAGAGTAACCCCTGAAGTTCTCGGACACCTAACATACCTAACATAGGTGCCCACAAGTATGTGAAGAGCCCAAATAAACCATATATAATATAACTTTTTTGTTTTTCAATGCAGTATTACTTTTAACTGTCAAGTGAACAGCATGAAGCCAGGGCTTTTATTTTTTTAAGCTGAAGTTACTGGTGGCTTTGCTCCTGCTGAGTGTTATGAAGTCCCCAGGAGAGAGCTGCCACTGCACATCTCCTCTCACCTGCCACCGCACGCACTCTCCAGTCATCTCCTCACTGAGCACACACCCGGAGCTGGGCAGAGTACACTTTGAAATCATTACTCTGGTAGAACGGAAAAGTAATGAATAAAAGAAATAACTGCCCACTGAAAGTAGTACTCAAGTATTGAGTCACCATGCTTTAGTGTAAAAGTTGGATTTCTGTGGTAGCAGTGAATCAATCCAACAAACTAAGTTAAAGGTGCATTGTGGAGCTTTTTGTGCAAAAAACAACTTTATATTAGTGTATCTAACCTGTTACTGACCCAGTGACTGTATGAGTGGTTAGCATGGCGCCTTTACTTTTCATCACAGCAGCCTTTATGATTCTACAGGATTTGTTTTAGGGTTTCTGGTTTTCTCTGTTAATGAAACCAATCACCCTACAAAAACATTTAACCCTGGAGCGTCATAAAGGCCGATGTGATGAAAAGTAAAGGTGCCATGCTAACACCATACAGTCACTGGGTCACTAAAGTTCCACAATGCGCCTTTAAAATAATGTGGCCACTCT
>OMNZ01059748.1:0-15426 GCA_900303255.1 Lesueurigobius sanzi | reverse complement strand
TTTCACACCCACATAACTAAGCGCCAATGGCTTCCTGAAGGCTGTATTGTTGCAGACTGTGTTTAAACAAGACATACCTGCACAGGTGTTGCTGTTGCTGGGTCTGGATGATCAATTGTTAGCTCCACCGATGAAATGCAGAGAGCAGTAAATCCCTCTCCTTACAAACTTGTACCCAACGTTGGCATTTCTCTGGATTTCTTCCAAGCTCAGGAAATGCAATGAAAAAACTCCCCTCATGGTCAGTGTCCATATCAGAGTCACTCGGCAGAAAGCAGCAGTGTTGATTGTTACTAAGGCAATATTCCATGCAGTTCACACGCTTCAGCGACATCCTTTTGGCTACAGGTCCCAATGATGTCCGAACTGTAGGTGGCAGTAGCACGCTGTTCTAAAAATGGCATTTTGACGTCATTTGCGATCAGTCCTATTAGAGGCTGAATTCGCGCTGCTTTTTGCTTGAACCATTATCTCTTTCTGTTTCCGTGAGAGGAACGTTATGACCATCGCTAGACAGTGCCCCTATCAAAATGTATCTGCGTTTCGCCCAGCGAACTAATACTCACAAAATAACGGCATTAAGGAAGTGATTGAAAAGGCTGAGCTTTCTTTTTAGCGCTCTGCCTTTGACGCACGCAGTGTCTGACTGTGCTCCCGGTGACCTGCAATGGTACGGCTATGCTTAGCAAATGGGACCCCAGCCCCGCGCAATCATCATCATGGTGATTGACAGAAGAAAAAAAAAAAAAACTGTTGGTGGACGAGGGGGCCCTTTGTAGGGGGGGGGCCCTACGCATATTGCGTAGTATGCCTATAGGGAGCACCGGCTCTGCGGATGAGCCTGGCATTGTCCCAGTCCATAATGTGGTTCTCCCTCTGGCAGTGATCGGATATGGCTAATTTCAGGTTTTCCTAGTGCTTTTTCTTTTATTGCTCTTGTTTATCTGTTGGCTGTCTCCTTTTCACACTCCTTCAGGTGCTCCTTCTTCCCTGTCTCCCCCACATATGCAAGCTTCCCCTGCTGACTGGCAAATCCATGTAAGCAGCCTCAGACAAGTCACTTCACCATCACGTGACGCTTCTGATGAAGGCTACAGGAAGTAGCCGAAACTAGTCAAGCAGGTGAACAAACCTCCCGTCTTACTAAAAGAAGGTTAAAAACAGTGCAACTAAGAAGACAGTATGACCTTTTTAATAATTGATGTCGTCACGTCCGGGGCTTTGGTAGGCAATGTGAACGTTTTTAATAAGTAATAGTTCTCTGATAAGCAAAAACCATGTTCACAAACAGAGCATTCCTTCCCTTGTGCAGATCTGTGACTGTTTATCCTGTTGTGATATTGGGCGTTACAAAAATAAATTGATTGATAAAATAAACTATGCTGCTCGTCTGAATACATCAGCTGTTGCCTACCATTCACCAAAACATCCTGTTTTGCCAGTGATTAGGTACAAATACTATGATATATAGTATGTATGCACAGATAAACTATTGTAAAATTCCAATGAAGATGTGAATGATTGGTCATGAAAAACATACGTATTTTGCAGACACTGGGCAAAAGGGTCTCGACACTCACCACGTCCTCTTGTTGTCGAAGAAGAGCACCAGGTAGAGCCGCTGGTCCAGCTCCTCCTGCCTTTGCTCGCCCAATTTCAGCACCTCTTTGGGCGGGACAGGAATGGGTATCCCGTTGTGCAGCATGCCCTCTTCAGGCATCTCTGGGTCGATGATCTGAATCAGAAAACAGTCATCAGAACCTAGAGTAAATGGTAGTATTCGGTGTAATGAGAAAATGTTAATAAAAGGAAGGAACGAAAAGACAAAATTATAATTTCTCAGTTACAGTCATTGTCATTACCAGAGCAGGGTAAGACGGGTATCCTCGAGACTTGGCCCACACCAGATCTAAAGGCTCCAGCTCGGTCTCATCATCAGACGTTTGACTGCCGTTACCTGCAAGCAAAACAGAAATACACTGTTCAATACAACACCATTCTCACATATTTAAATTCTTATTGTCAACACTGTGGCACTTCAGAAATATGCTATACCAGTGTAGTCCGAGTCCCCGTTGACAACTTCTAGTAAAGGGACTTTGGAGAGCGCGGGCTTCCCCAGACTTCGCTTTGGGGGAGATGCACTGCAACAGCAAATGATGCGTTGAAAATGAAGTTCCACAAGCGAGACATCAGGGAGCTTACAGACAGAAGGACTTACATTTCTTTTTGAAGGACGGGACAAGGGCAGTCCTCAGAGTCAGACTTGTCTTCTTTCAATTTGCTGAAGCCGTTGGTCAACCCTAAAGAAAAACACAATGAAAAAGCAATAAATAAATAAAAATGATAAAAACCTAATTTGGTGGTGCATAGCATTTTCTATTGACCAGAACTATTAAAGATTTCCAATATTTGTGTAAAAACTAGGCCTGTCAGAATGATCAATGAATTAACAATCAATGAATTAACTTGTGTGATTAATTCATTGATTGCCTCATATCCACGGGGTCGGGCAGCGCCTGGCAGCAGAGATGCCAACAGCATAAAATAATGGCCGTGTGCACCATTAAATGAGCGTTTGGCAAAACCTTTCACCAAATTGCTTCACAAAATGCAGTGGACGCTTGGCTATATCAGTGTTTCCCAACCTTTTTGGCCAAGGCAAGGGGTGCCTTGTGATTTTTCTTTACAAAAGACAAAATCACAAGGCACCCCACTAAATATAAAATGTGACAAAAAAGTATATTTATTGAAATACAGTATAATGAACATATCACAATAATCACACATCAATAACCCTCCATTTGGCTCATTTGCAGCATAACTGTGTGCTACTTTAGTGTTGGTAATTGTCCTAGCTGACCTCTATATGCCAAGCAGGGGAAATTTCCACGGCACCCCTGATGACTTCAGGCAGCACCCTAAGGTGCCACAGCACCCTGTGGTTGGGAAGCACTGGGCTACATGTTGTTATCCTGCAGTTTACACTCACAAACAAGCAAAGTAAAAGGTCCAATAACAGCAAGTTAAAGGGCCTGCCCTAATAAAGTGTCTATTATTGATAATTAATATAATTACAATGAATGTAACTGATTCATCAAATATCAAAAGTGTGATTCATCTGAAAAGATTATTGATCGACAGCACGAGAACAATACAGGACCAAATGCATTGGATCACCTGACGCTGAAGATTCAATTATACAAATTACAATTTGCTTAGTTCACAGATTGGGCACCAGCTGTTATTGTATGAGTAGTTAAATAATTAAGGATGAAATATTATTTCTCTCCCGATTTCTTTCTTTACTTGTATGGAACTTAAATAATAAAGCGCTTTATTTGTCATTATACAATGTACAACGAAATAACTTGTTATTACCTCGCTCTTGCGTGTGGTTTGAGGTGTTCCTCTGCTCCTGGTCAGGGCTCTGGTCTCTCTTCAGGTCAGGAGTGCTGAGGGTGGGGGGCCCGGGACTCTTCTGAGGTGTGTTTGAGGGTGTGGACAGGGGCGTGGCAGACGGGGTGCTGGCTGTAGAGGTGGGCGTTGAGTTGTCATCCTGAGGCCCCTTACCGTTCAGCAAAGGATTTTCTCTCTCTCTGAACAGCTTGGCTCCGTTCTTGGCCTTTTTAAATAAAACCGAGGTGCGCCGACCCACTCCGCCTGTGGTGGGACGCAGGGGCGTGGCGAGGAGGGGCAGCCCATTGGTCACCGCTTCGCTGTATAGTGTGGGGGGAGGGGTCGGGGGCCGCTCTTGTGCTTTAGTGCAAACATTGTCCTGTGTGGAGTCTGTGGGGAGGTCAGTGTCCATTTTGAGGCGCTTACAGGCCCAGCTCGGGGACGGCGGCGGCTCTCGTGTGATGGGCTTGAGGGTGGGCGGCTCCAGGGAGTCGTCCCCAAGTCGAGGAGGAGGAGCAGGTCCTGTAGGCTCAAGTGTCGGGGGGGACGTGAACTTAAAATCATCTGCAAAAGTAAAGAGGACAGAAAAAAAAAAATCAACATGCGTTTTTGGGCTTACTGCACTTGATATGAAAGTCCACAACTGTGATGTGGTGGTGTTTTGTTCAAACTGGAGAATGAGTTGACCATTTAGGCCCTGGTTACATATAAACATTTTCAAAAACAAGGAACAAGCTCATGTTGTATCAAGTTTCTCATGCAACGACACAAAATACTTATTATGTAACTCAGGTTCGACAAAGTATGGGCAATGGGAAGAGTCCTTTAGCGTGAGAGAGTCTAATTATGTGACTGAGGCTGCAACTTTTTTAAATCTTTTGGTCCGTGAGTTTCATTGGACAGTACAGTGGGTGAAGAGTGGGGAGACATTCAACAAATTGTCAGAGCCAAGGGGCAACTTCACGACACCGAGGTAGACGCAGTGTCCCCTATGGGCTGCAGCTTTACCCCTAGGCTTGAGTCTTTCAGGCAAAATGCATGAATGTAACCAGGGCCTTACCCACAGCCCCAACGTTTGTGAAAGACGAGTAAAAGACCACCATGCTAACAACGCTAATGCTTACATGTTGTTTGTGCTCTCTACATGACATCACTCTTTTCACCTCTTCAATAATACTTTAGAGTTCAAGCTAGTGCCAACTGCCAGCACAACAGAACAGCAATGCAAGCGATAGAATTAAAATACATAACCCCTAAAACGGATTATGTCAGTTTTCCCACCTACATTAGACACTTAAAGCATAATGTAAAGTACATGTATGAGCACAGGTCATTTTAGTTCATACAGTACGTAATCTTCAGCCCCTGCTGCCCTTTCAAGAGTTTCCAGTGCAAAGCGACCCTTCCGATAACTCCACGTCAGGGAATCTTTCAGAACACTGCTGGTAACCCCTGTGCTGCAGAGGCCGTGACTAGACTTTAGACTAGTCTGTATGGCATGCCTCCCGGTTTCTGGTACTTATGTGGAAAGATTCACATTTGTCAGAGTGGCATCGATGTCTGATGGTATGGCATGAGGTGAGTCCATGACAGTAATGTAAGATGTGGACACAGTGCACTTGGAGAGAGGAGTTGTGAGGCAGCCATGGCTAACCAGACTCTGTGGGCCCCTACTTACTAGACTGCAGACAGTGGGGTGGTGGGGTTGGTACGTGAGGGAGGCCCTGGCTCATTTACCTGAGGACAATGTCGTGTTAGCTCATGTATACAGCAGGTCTCATTCAAAACACTGCCTTTTAGAAAAGTGCTGTATATTAATTATCGTTGCCCACCTTTGTCTGAGGAGACTCCGTTCTCCCCCTGCAACTCCTTGTCGCCCTCCTCTTCCTCCTCGCCCTCCGAGTCTTTGAGGTGTCCGTTGTGGAGGCTGTTGCGGTGTTGGCCCTGGCGGTGGCGGATGACGTTGATCTCTCTCCGGAGTAAACGGATGCGGCGCGTGCGAGCCCCACTGGCGCGCATGGAGGTAACAAAGTCCAGCTTGTCCAACAACTCCTTTAGCTGCTCCTCCACACTCATGTGGAGCCGGTTCTCTGGGTCCAGGACACTGTCGACTACAGACCAGAGACTTGGATGAGCGTGTGCCAAACATTCGTAGCCCATTGTTTGCAGTGTCACAGTCTCTTTGTTTGTCTTTAGGTTGACTAAAACTGGACACACACGAGAGGATTTTTTGCCAGATTTTTAGTCTGAGGAGGCGTGGCTCAATAAAAACTCTCATGGCATGATCTGTGGTGGGACTCCTCGTGTGTCCTCATGTCTGTCCTTCAGTGTGTGTGGTCTGTAAACAGATCTTTAGTCTCAAAAGATTAAAAATCCTCTAGTGTGTGGGCACCTTTAGAGCGACAACATTGAGTAGTTTCAATAGTGTATTGCTTGGAAACTAAATTGCAGTTTTATGTTTTACCTTTCTGATTACACTTTTTTCCCCCAATACTAAAACAAAAATGTACTGTGCCCGCCTTCGAGAAGTTATAGAGGGGAGAAACTCAATGGACGCACCTAAAAGGGGGCTTCAACCTTTTCGTAGCTCCCCTCTATAGTTCCTCTAGGTTTTCATTTAACTGCAAACCCTAAAAATGCCTAAATCTAATTGAACAGCCAACTAAAAACACTGCTGCCGTTAACCGTCCGGCTGCACGGCTTGGACTCACCATCCTCCCATGTGCAGTTGTAGAAGTCTCGTTTCTGTGGAGACTCGGAGAGGTGCATGCCGGTGTCCGTGTCCAGTCCGGTGCTGGCTGCTTGTCTCTGGGCGTGCCGAAGAACGGCTCCCCCCAGGTCCCTGAGCCGCAGCGCAGCCCGGTGGAACACCGTGTCCTTGGAGTTGTACAGAAGGCAGTTGGACACCATCAGGTTAAAGTCCGCCTCCAGGTCGGACACAGAGCGGTACAAGTGGTTATTTAACTTGGATCTCATGGTGGAGAAATCCATGGGCTGGCTGATGAACTCCAGGTAGTCCGGGACCTTCCGACAATATGATTTATTATTATTTTAGTACAGCTGATAAACATGTACATACTGTATTATTATATGTTGAAAAGAGTTACCTCTTTAATGTCAACGGGTTCTGCAAAGATCTGTGCTGCGTCCTTTTCCTGAAGTTGGTCCAGTGTGGAGCAAAGCAGCATCAACATCGGCGTCAACTGCATTTCCAAAGTTGCCTGGTGCACTTTAACCTACCGAAACATTTGATTTCCCCAATTTACATGTTTTAAAAAAGAATATCAAGTAAGAATTGTACCTATTTTGCTAGCACACAAAAATACAAATGAACATTAATGTTACCAGAACATTTGCTAATTTTTGTTTGATAATTGTAGAGTAACCAAAAAAACATACACCGCTCAAAAGTTTGGCATTTTTTGAGACTATTTACATTGTAGATTTTCACTGAAGGCATTCAATTCATCCATGAACACATGTGGGATTATGTTTTAACCAAAAATAATGAAATCAAAATCACACCTTTTGCTTTTCTCACTTATGGCATTTTCTCAATGAGCCTCACAATGCAGTCACCAGAAATGGTTTTCAGTTCAGACTGTTCAAAACGATTTCAGGTCATGACATAAAGAAGCTCATTGAGAAAATGGCAAAAGAAAAAAAGAGCAAAAAAAAGTGGAAAAAAGAGCAAAGGGGGGTTATTTAAAAGAATGTAGAATATGAAAAATATTTTGAGTTACTTCATCCATTTTTTCATTTATAGTCTTGTAAACAAAATAAAAACTGACCCCAAACTTTTGAGGGGTAGTAAAAAAACAAAAATGGTGGAATGTATACGGGTTTATCAGAATCACTTTCAAGTATAATTTTCTACATATTGGTTTGATTGGAGCTATACCTGTTCTCTTTTGAGCTTCTCTCTTTTGCGGATGAGCTCCACCAGCAGACGAGCCTTCTCCAGGTCATGCCGCAGCTTCTGCCAGTACCTCAGCGCTTCTCTGGCAGCGGACACTTTCTCATCCATCTCAGGCTGTACCACAAACAGCACATACAAGTTCAACAAGGTTCCTTCTCTGGTACAATTATATTATAAATTTAACATTGATATTTTCCAACTCTTGTTACAAGTAGCATTTGGACTGACCTGCTCAGTGGTCTTTTGAGTCTGAAAGCACGAGTGCACGCGCCGAACCAGCGGCACGCCGTTCCTCGACTGTCGCTTCAACAACCAATAACTGTGGAGTCTCTGCATGAACTGGCTTTTCTTCTGGAAGATCACCCCTTTACACAGGCTGTTCAGTCTGAAGAAACAATACAATAAAGTACTTATTTACAATCAAACAAATTAGGGCAATGAAATTGTATTGTAGAAATGATGTTTTGAAACATAATTTAATTAAAAAGGTGTTTAAATAGTGTTTTAGGCTGTGTCCGCATGTCCACCCTAACCCATCCTTTACTATATCGTCCTGCACTGTAGTAGTGGAATAGTGGAGTCATTTTGTTGGCAATTCAGACACAATTTTCTCTTCACTATTTTTTCCTGGCCACTGATCACGTGACCCATGTGCCGCAGTGACGTGATCCGCACGGAGGAGAAAGTAGGGAGCAGTGCATCCGAAATGTTAACAAAATGAGTGAGTAGATCTGATGAAAAGTTCACAAAACTCCACCAATAATGGATTTCTGCAATCAAGACGGACCAAATTCACAAAATTCACGCCACAAAATGGCAGGTCTACTATATAGTGCCCTACATAGGGAATAGTGTGGACATTCGGATATAGCCTTAGAAACACAATTTAAACACATTGCTTGTTTTGACCTCCACGGGGACATCACAGAGGTTGACCTACCTTTGTGTGGGTATCTGTGGAACGGTCACTTGTGGCGATGGTGGCTGTTGTGCCTTTGACTCTGTGCTCTTTTTCCCTTTCTTCTTGTCACTCTTGTCCGACACCTCTGACTTGCGGCCCTTTTTGGGTGTGACTGGGCCCTCTTTGTAGGCACTGCGGCCCCTGCTGGCCCTGCCCCTGCTGCCGACCACTCTCCCTTCAGTCTCATCATCTGAGGGAACGTCGCCCTGAGGAGAGTGGACCTCACAGAAAGCCGTCTTCTTTACCGAATAAGTTGTCCCATTTACATTGGTCACACTCACCGGGTCAATCTTCATGAAGAGCCCGGCTCTCTGCGCACACGTGACATGAAACGCTGTGTAGCAGTTTGCTTTATTGCACTGGATGGATGCCCCCCTGCCTTTCTGTTTGCAAATGTAGCAGGTGAGTTTCCATCGAGCAGGAGGAATGTTAGCTACACCCTCTACCGGTTCCAAAAAGACTGTATTAGCAAAACAGACTTCAGGAATCCATATGGCACAAACAACATGAGCCCATCGCCCATCGCTAGTTTGTTTGAATGCTCCACCCCTATTTGGACAAAGCACACAGTCTACTGGTTTCTGAGGTGACTGGAGGCAGCAGCGACACAGCCACTGCCCCTCAGGAATATACGGCACTCCGTAGCATTCTTGGTGCACAGCTAAGTTACACGAATCACAGAACAGGATGACGTTGCTATTGAGGCATTCATCATCCAGGCACACGCAGCAAAAGGCATCATCGTCTATAGCATTCTGAGAGGGTGCTCTGGAGCGGGCTTCCCTGTACGCCTCTTCTTCCAGTCTATCCACCAGCAGCTCGAATGAATCTGCAGATACAGCAGAGTGGCCTTCCGAAGTTCGATCTGAATTGACAATTTCTAGCCAGGCAGAGTCTTCCTCATCCATGTCGTACTCTGCTTCCGTTTCCCGCTCTTCAGCTGAACGCTCAATATAACGGTAATAACCAGAGGGTAAAGGGTCCACAGCAGCTGGACTGAAAGTTTGTAGGACACGAAAATTAGGCTCAGGGAGGTTCATGTGATGATTATGTGGTTTTTCAGGGGTATGTGGACAGTGGTTCTTTGATGGCTGGGATTTAATGGGAGGGCATTTAGAGTCTTTTCTCTTTCTTGTTAAAGATTTGCGCACATTTTGAACAGCACTGGCTGGTATTAATGGCTGTTCATTGTTCTCTTTGTTGCTGTTGCACTCACTAATGTCTTGGGCCATCATTTCATCTTCAGTGATGACCTCTAATGGCTCTAAAATGGAGATGCGATGAAGTCTTCCCTCCAGCTCCACCTCCACCACTTTCTGTGCCTGTGCGTAGGTGAGCGTCTCTCTGCTGGGGGACGCTTTGAGGCTATAAGGCGATGGGGAGCGATGGCGAGCCCCACCTCGTCCGCCAGCCACTCCACTCGACCTTCTGCCATTGGGGCAGCCTCCCTCTCCGGCCGATTGGCCTTTTCGACGTGGCTTCCTCATAGGCCTCCAATCACAAACGCCTCTCTGTTGGTTAGAGTATAAGTTGAATAAGTTAAGATTAATAGCAGTATCTCATCAACCCTACAGGAAGAATGTAAAAAAGAAACTGTCCAACCTATTCTCTGTACGCCTGGTGTTGTCCACTAAAGCAACATTCAAAAGTCAATTCAGTAGCAGGGTTTCTACCTGATTTAGATAATGTAGTTCAGCAATAGTCTTGAACTCAGGGCCCCCCCCCCCCAGCACATTACAAGAATGATGGCCAGTGATGCAGAATTCTATACTATTCAACACTGCCATGTATTATTGATTTAGTAAATTTCTCTATTGTAAGATCAATAAAAGTCTTATCTTAATTATTATTAGCGTCATCAAGGCTTATTATTATTATTACTACATTGAATGCAAGTAAGATAAGAAAAGACTTTATTGAACTCACAATGGAGAAATTTTCATTGTGTAATAAATTCAGATGTCCTCAAGACACGTATGAGCTAATACTTGTGTCTTTGAAATAAAGGACACAATTAACTTCAGTGTTCTCATTTCGCCAATCCCCTAGCAATGACAAATGCATTATAATGTGAATTGTGATTACACTTGTGATGTCAAAACATAGCAACAGCATGGCAGTTAGCATTTCATCAGGACAACATCAGCAAACCTTCAACATTACAAATTGAGTGAGAATTCAAACTTACTAGCTGTCAGCTAATTGCTGTGATGGACTGCCTACTGCCATGCTGTTGCTCGGTTATACATCACATCATAACCTCTAAAATCATAAATAAATGCAGGCCAATAAGGAGAATACGTCCCAGTCATTTTATTAGGACCAGGTAAAATTTTCTGTCAAAGTTTCCAACTGTGGAATACGCAAGACTATGATTATAGAGCTCGTGCTGTGGTGTGTAGCTAAACATTCCTTCACACTTCATAGGGTGCCGCACTCACTCGGTCTCCAACATGAAAGGAGTTCAACTGAGCTATTATTTAACCATTTAGACAGTAATAAAAAAAAAACTTTACATACAAACACAAAAGAAAAAACAATCTCTTGACTTTATCTTATTCTGTTGGCAACTACAACAAGGGCTGGCCAAAACATGCGAGCCACATCCTATCAGTGTTCACCAAATGTTGACTGATCGAAGCAACAACCAATGAGCTTCAAGAATAGCAAAGCCTCGCAGATCCGTGTCCTTATTTCGAGAGTAAAATGTCAGCCATATTTACAGTTTTAAAACACAGTTCAAATCCACTTTCCCATACATTAAACAACCCTAACTACGCGCAAAGTGATCGACAATCAAACCAGTACGATCGACAAGAGACCGGCGGGTCATCGTAACTGGATTTATCAAACATATATTCAAGATGATACGAGCTACTTAGCCACTCCGCTAAGTTAAAGCTATGGACAGTTCTGTCATTTTTGCTGTTGTTTATACGCATTGACAAGCAAACAAAGCAGACCAATCTACACGAAAACACTCATATCTAACGTGTCATGTGGCTATTAGATCAATCTTACCTGTTACAGCGGATGCAGGATTTCCAACAGCCGGTCTGAAGCCGCCTTTAGTCGTGCCTTTAGCCAGCTACCTCACTCACTTGCCCTGCTGCCAAAACGAACGAGCAGCTACCGTTAGCGAGTACAGTTTGTTAGTGTAGCCGGTAAATATCGTCAATTTTTTATAACCTCCTTAGTCCCTCTTCGGGACATTTTGATGCGTTGGTTATGTGCCTAAAATCAATACAATTTACAACGGATCAGTAGAATCAGGAGATAAAAAGCGCTTGTTTATCGGTTAAATTTTGTAAGTGGGGTAGATGTTAGCCTCCTTTGGCTAGCTGGTTAGCCTTGGTGCTAATTCGACAAGCAATGCTAAAAACACAGTATTTCCGGTTTCATCTTTCAAAGTAAAAACATGTCATTCTGGTCTTATCCTTATTCACCGTCTCAACAATTTATGTAATCAGAATAATTTCAAATCATGAGACAATTAAACAAACGAGTGATAAATTATTAATTAATTAATGACTGATTATCCCAATGAACTATACTGATTTCTGCATCACACGCCAGCTAATATCTACAGTAGTTCAGAAAAGCCAGTGCCATAATTCGTTTACATTAGAGACATCTCATGTGGTCCCTCTGTGCATGGTAGCATTTTTGTCATGTGTCCACTGTGTTGTTCTTAAGATTTTCTTGATTTGCTCTTTCATATCGACATACTTGACAAATTATCTATCTTTGCATTTTGTGTATTTTTACAATCACGAATTGAGCTTACGTTATTTTCTGTATTATTATTTTGATTGTGGATACCATAAGGTGTCAATTCGCGTGTTCTGCCTGTTTTCTTGATATGGAAGATATATATATATATATATATATATATATATATATATATATATAAAATATAACTATTATTTTATTGTGTTTCCGGTCTGGCGCTTAATGTTGTACGCTGACTTCACGTGCGAACGAACCACAGGCCAAAACCAAAGTGGTGCGAATTTAACCCGCCTCCTTGACGTCAACAACTCACGATTTTCGCGCGCAGGCCATCCGTACGAGGAATGGAGTGAATGCAGAACAGTGCATAGTTTCGCATAGGTTTGCCAACCATGTCAATTATCTGAATAAAAGTGTAGTAATAGTACAGATCCACATAAAAAAACAAAGCTGAGATGTATGTTTTTAGTACAGATTATTATTGACAACAAAGTGCACATTGTAGGCATATGGCACTTCAGTAAACAAAATAAAGAAGAAATAAAGCAAACTTATAATCACCTTAATAATATCAACAACATCACTAATAGATACATGATAACAAAATCATAAAGATTTAACCATAAGAAACTAGGTGGTCACTAGTTGGCTGTGTGTTTTGTCATAAGTCTTAATGCACATTCCAGAACAGTAGTGGGAAATGTACCTTCAATGGTGATTTGGGCACAGTCTTTATGGTTTTTGAAGCCACAAAGTTATGCTCACAACACGTAAAAATATTTACTTTGTACTTTCCTTCAGGAATTAAACGTGGGTAATAATTTGACAGTGGAACTTTTACTTACATTGGGGTAATATTTGACCAGTAGTGTACTTGTACTCAAGTAATGAGAAGTAATTTGACCACCACGAGTGCCCACAGAAATACACTGACTAGTCTAGTGCTGAAACCATGCAGACTGGAGCCATAATTGCAGTTTGTGAGTCGATTTTGAAGAGATTGATGGAAGTCTAAAATGTTGACACATTGTAACATCAATAATTAACGTACTACATTGTGGGCCTCAGTGGATTTCAAGTAATTACAGTTGAAATGTATTAAGCTTTAATTCACTACTTAAGGCTGGTCAGCCACCACCATTTATTATTTACTATATACTGGATATTTATTTTATAGGGCAGAATTTAGACAGAAGCATATTTGCCAGATAGTCCAGGGCTCGTGACTAACATTTTGAGTTGGTTGCACCGGTTCCCTGGTTCTTCATTCAAATCCATGCAAGTTTTAAAAAGTAATATACTGGTTTTAAAAACTAATCACTGTAGTGTAGCGAGATAAGATACGACTTTATTGATCTCACAATGGAGAAATGTACTTGTTACAACAGCTCTTGAGATAAGCTCACATAGGGGGGTGCAAAGATTCAGTAGCCTATCTATGGCTTTGGATCTTTAATGTCTTTTTATGTTTGTTTTTTAACTTGTGCAGCAATTCACCGAGGTGAGAGGAGAAGAAATAAGTGCTCTTTGCTTTGTTGAACTTTAAGTTCTAATTTAAGTGAAGTTCCCCATCACGCTACTGTTGCGCACCCCCTTGATCTGTGCTTGTACTGGACTGGACTACGAGGGGTGTGTGAGACGAGGACCTGACAGGTGCACTGGTGCAACCAAGGAAAATATTTAAAGTTTGAGATGCACGTGTAAGTAAATTGGTCACACTCCCTGCCCTGCAGTCAGAAAGACTGCCAACTGTTTGTGTGTGTGTTGTTGTTCTTTAGGAGAGTGGTTTCTGATTACTATCAGTTCAAGTTTCTTTAATTTACATCAACAGTACTTTTTAGTAATAATGTCATATACTCTGGTATATACTGTAGTTCTTACGTATTGCTTAATATTTTGATGTTTCTTTGTGTTGTTTGTACCCATAGAAGTGCCTGCTTACTCTTACCAGAACATAGTTGTTTAGTATGTAAAGAGTGTTTATTCACTCAGACTTCTAAACAAAGTATGATGTTAAATAATATGAGGGTGACAAGATGACAACTCATAGTGTATCCATAGTTTGTAATTCCAAGGGCACTGTCGGCTGTTGTCTGTACTGGTTGTCATTAGTTTGACATTCAGGAGGTCATGGAGACATAGTGAGAGTGTTTTTCCTTTTGGAGTCTCTGCGTGGGAATGGCACAAAGCTCTTCACCTCTTTGAAACATAACCCTGTGAACAGAGGAGCATACGTTCTCTCATAACAATAATAATTTCACCAATAGCATTAAATGTTCGCTTACTCCTCCACTCCTCCAGGGACAGCGTGGCAGTGTCATGGGTGTCATCATATGGCGTGGGCTCTGGTAAGTCGTCTTGGTCCCGTAGACTGTCAAAGTAGGGGTGCTCTAAAGCCAGTTCTGCTGTGGGTCGTTCATCGCCATCTAGGACCAGCATCTTCTCAAGGAGGTCTACGCCTGCACATCACACAGGTACAAAACCTAAATGTCTCTGACACCGTGATAGTGTTAATGTTACCTATTTATTTCATAATTTGGAGCATTTTTATTTTGTGGTTGGGACCGTGCAAGTTAATGAACACACGAGACCCAATCCGGATTGTAGCTGTTGTCCCACACTTGTTCACACAAACACACATTCATTCTGACCTATTGTACATCTTTTTAGTGGTAGGGGAAACGGGAGCCCCTGGTAGAAACCTATGCAGACACGGGGAGAACATGCAAACTCCACACATCCTTGATATTAAGCCATAACAGGGATGTGCAGGTTGGCTTTTTAGACCCAGACCACCCAACATAATAAAAATCAAAGCTGACCAACTTGACGCTAAAAAGAGGGTTTCAATCTGCCAACTAGGGATGTACAGTAACAATGCACTCGACTCAAGACCTGATTTGATTAGATTTTCGATTTTAAGTTCCCGATTTAAATTTGTTCAGATTTTTTAAAATGAATATGACTCATTTTATAACCAAAAGTTGTTTCTTCAAGATTCAAGATTCAAGATTCTTTATTTGTCAAACCAGGTTCGAAATTATGTTTCTCTCATCCTTGATTGAGGAGCGGGAGGAGGGGAAAGAGGGGAGGGAGGGAGGGGAGGGAGGTTCAGCCTCCCGATGGCCCTGTGTACGAAACTGTTCCTCAGTTGACTGGAACTGACCCGTAGATTCCGCAGTCTCCTCCCTGAAGGCATCACCCTGAAGAGACTGTGTGATGGGTGCGAAGGGTCCCTGGCGATTTTGATGGCTTTGCGGGTGAGACGGGTGGAGTACATGTCCTTAATAGAGGGGAGAGGGGCTCCACAGATCTTCTCCGCTGCTCTCACGATGCGCTGGAGGCTCCTTCGGCAGGAGGCAGTGCTGGCGCCGTGCCACACAGTGATGGAGCTGGTCAGGATGCTCTCTATAGT
>OMNZ01059713.1:3931-24080 GCA_900303255.1 Lesueurigobius sanzi | reverse complement strand
CCCATTATCCTCAGTGATCCCATCGAGGCTTCTGATTGGTGGAGCTTGACGTTCTCGCAATCGCCCGCCGGCGCTGTGTCGCAATGGTTGATGGGATACGGAGTTTCTTAATTCAGCAGTTCGAAAATGTACAAAAACTGCCTCTTCTAAATTTTTGAATCAAACCAATCATGGTGAGGGCAGGAATTGCCACGTAGCCGATTAGCCTTCGTGGTATGTTTAAACTCTTAATATTAGAATTTTTCGAAAAGTCTATGGGTAAAATGAATGGGGAAATCTCTTCCGGCACCAGGGCTCGGTTCGCGGGGACGAGCTTGTGGGCGGGACTACGATGCTCTATAGAGCTTTGGAATGTGATGTCACATAATGGGGCGTGGCCAGCAGATTGTGTTGATGTGTATGTGGTTGAGGCGCCATCTTACTGGCCCAAACAACAAACTGCTGACTGTAGAAATAAGGGAAGCTAGATGGACTAATAACTTCAGGATAGTTGGGGCCTGTTGTGTAGTTGACTGCCATGTTAGAACGCATGATCTACGAGGGAATAATATTGAAAATGGCCTGTGTTTTCATTGTTTTGTGGTGAAAACACAGCCCATTTTCAACATTATTCCCTCTCTTTGGGGAGGGAATAATATGGTGGCACAATGCCCATAATCCATTGCACTGTGATGTCAGTTCCAAAGCTCTATAGCAGGTTCAACTTGCTGAGCATATTCAACATGATAAAAACATATTTAGTACACTCATAAGATCCTTTTTCATCCATTTCTACACTTGTATCGCGATAGGTATTGTATCGTGGACCCTGTATTGGGATACGCATCGTATTGTGAAGTTGTTGGCAATACCCAGCCCTAATGATCTGTGGGGGAAAAAATGACCCTACCTTTTAAAGAGAAAATACATTTATTTTAATTCTGGCTCTGAGTGAAAAATCAAACTGTTCTGTCAAGAAAATCATTAATCGATTACTAAAATAATCAACTATTTTAGTGATCAGTTGTCAATCAGCTCTATCCAAATTTCATTGCAGTGTGACACAGTATTGGTTTTTATAGGCTTAAAAACGATGGACTTCTACTTTGGACTATGTGGTATGTCCACACTCACATTTGCTGCTAATCTGTAATTAACCATTTGCCATTTATGCTGCGGTCTCGTATTGTGTCAAGTTACTATTTTATTAGATTTTTTATCTTATTCTACTTTTGTGCATGCCTTATAGTTATATCCTTTATTTTATTTTTTCCATATGTTTCATGTTGCACGAGTCAAACCAAAGAAAATTCCTAGTCTGTGAGACCTTCATTGACAACGGCAATAAACTCTATTCTGATTCTTCTAAACAACATTCTGTGTCCGGCTTGGCCCAAAAAGCGAGCGAACGGGGCCGAGTTGTAACAAAAGATCCCAACTGTTAATGGCTCAAGGCAGGCCCGTCGACAGGGGGGGGTCAAAGGGGTATGTTGTCCCCGGGCCTCAGGACCAGGGGGGCCCAGCAAGGGGCCCATATTATATTTTCCCTTGTTCTGCATGATTATTTTTTTTTTTATATCATGACTTGCTTTGACATGTGTCTTAATGCGTAAAATCATCTCAATAACACAAATGAAGGAGTGTTCTTTAACCTGTTAAACCCTATAGGACCCAAATTTGACACCGGTTGGGGTTTAAGAGGTTAAGCAGGACCAAAGGAAGAGAATGATGAGAGAACAGTGGTGTCAAATTGTGGGAAAGGGCCCCAAAATACAGCCTATAAAAATGACTTATAAAAATGCCGTAGCAAACAGGTGCCGCCGCAAGGGTTGAGTGGTGGGGGGCCCATGAGAAACCTTCTTGCCCTGGGCCCCACCCAGTCTGTCAACTGCCCTGGCTCAAGGTACACACTAATGAAAAATAGTTTGAAAAAGGTGGCAAAAATAATTGCGTGGAGGCTACCTGGCTCCCCGACGATAAGTGTGAGTGTACAGTATCTCATTGCCATCCTTCCCCAGGTGACCACAATCCCCAACTTCGACAAAAGAAATGAAAAGGAGGAGTCTGGTTTGGCTTTAAATGAAACCGTCTTTATTAATATCAGAAAAATAAAACTCTTTTAATTCTCTTTACAGCAAATATATAATTCAGTGCTTTGGCCACAATAACTTAAAAGGCCGTTATAAAATATAGTCGCTTTTAAACTCCTGACTCAATTTGAATTTATATGCCATAAGACTCTCCTACATATACAAAACAAAATGTAGTAAAATTAGCAAATACTTTAAACTCTTGGTACAGCCTATATGCAGTAATATAGATATCCGAGTTACATGTGACGATATACCGCTCTGGTTTGGTGGCGTACACAGACAGGCAGCTCCGATCCTTGGCCTTTTTACAGTTGCAGTGAGACGTCTAACATTGGCTGTACATTAGAAATACATGCTTGTGATGCACATTCCATTCTCCATTAAGTTAACAGCGTCTATTCAATACTATTATTATCAATACTGTAAACTAAGTAACTAGACTATAAGCAGATAGCACTGACCCCGCCCTCCTCCTGAACACATGTTCACGTAATCACTCTGAAGTAAAAAAATTAAAAATCTTATTGTAAACATTTTAATATAGATATATTTATGAATATATATATGAAATGTAACAAAATAAGTAAACTAAATAAGTTCTGTATATTCATCAGTCATTAACAGTAATATTTTTATAATACATATGCAAAAATGTAAAGAAACGGGTAGGCCAATAGTGTATTGCGTTCTCCCCGAGAGAGAAAAATGGCAAAAGAATCGGCCTTTCCGAGAGCTGAAATATTCAACAAAAAACGGACGGACTGACGAGCTGCGTGTTTTTTTTTTGCACTTTTGAAACATATTTGGTTCCTCGACAATGATACTAAGAAGCTGTGCAATGGAATAGTAAGCATTCTCCTAAATACACTTTATAGCGGGGCAGGAATTTAGCTAAAATATGCAGAATTGTCACCAGTTTTTGAAATTTTGCACCGTCATCGGTATGGTCACAAGGGCTGTTTCCCAAAGCCTTGGTACCTGGCCTTGGCCTTGGAGCTCACTTCCTTTTGTTCCAAGGCAAGTGTCCGTCCTTGGTCCAAAAAAAAATCAGCTAATGGGACACACTTCAGAGGGACAGGAAGTGACATCACGAAGTAAAAAACAAAAAGGAAGATGTTTCATCCGAGGGAGGGGCGGGGGCAAACTGTGGAACAATGTAATAGTATTTCTGTCTCAAATTGGACAAAAACTACATTTTAAAAAGTAGTGATGAATGATTTAATAAACCTTTGACTGAAATCTACAGATGTGTTTGTTGTCTAATAAAAACTAAATTAAAATAGTTAAATTTGATAATAAAAATATATATAATCAAAGTTTACAAAACAAATTATAGATATACTGCAGGTGAGTTGTTTTTTTTTTTTTTTACTAAAACAGTTGCTCGACCAAATATTGATCACAACTATAACTACATTAAAATACTGTCCAAATGAACTCTGGCTGCATGATATTGTCAAAGTTATATTTTGGCTTGAAGATGTCGATTTCAACTTTTACAAGTCACACAATCCCCTTCCTCCTCCTTTGTTCTGCTTTTTTTTCCAACAACTGTGATGCATTATGGGTGGTTTTGGCTCTGGAGGGTGTGCGCAGGTGTATCCTTTGCATATTAGCCACATGCTAACAAAAGGAAGGACGCTCCGCCTTGGTGGAACTGAACACTGGAACAGCGCTTTGGCAGCGAGTGATGATGCAAATGCCTGACCACGCCCACATTTCACCAAGACAAGGCCAGGTACCTAGGCTTTGGGAAACAGCCAAAAAACCATTGCACGTCATTCGCCATTGGTTATCAATTATTATCCTGCTCAGTCGTGGCAAATTACACCCACTGAACATGCTCCAAAACTCACTGATTTGGGCTTGAAAATACAAAAAAAATCTCTTTTCAGTTTTGTTTTGAACATTACGAGATAGGAATAGCACAGTTTCTACTTTTTAGACATAGAATCCCAAAATTTGGAACAGGTATACACCTAGTCAGCCCAAGCAAAAAAAGTATTACGGCAACATCGTAGGCCATATTGGAGTAAAGTCCGCGAAATGGACATTTGCCATTTTCGTACACGTCACACAAAATCTGTCTCCTCCTAGGGTTTTTTTCCCCGCAATTTTGGTAAAAATGATCTAGACATGTGTGGCATCAAAAGTTATCCAAATTATTTAGAAAGCTCTTATGATTTTTTTTTACCCATCACCATGCAAAATTTCAAAAACTGGTCCCAAAGTGCACAATCCTCTCCAATTCCTCCCCCGCTATTTACAACCAACAGTAAAAGCGAACACATTGTCCTTCCTCGTGTAGTGTGTGTACCAAAACTTACAAAAGCTTTTAAAGCTACAATGGGAGATGACTCATCGCTATAAGCAGTACCTTTCATAATGAGATGTTTGTATGAGAAAACCCAACTCAAGTCCCAGGTTATCAGTAGGTATGGCAAGTGTGTGCTTTTCTTTTTTTTTTTTATACAGAAAGACGATAAACAGTAGATAAATTAACGGGATACAAAGGTGTACCACTGTAAACGGTACGCGGCCCGACGAGATTCCTACGAGGCCGGCATTGCTTCATGTAACCAGTGCTTCCCAGATGGAGTTTTGCATAGGCCCAATAGGTAGACTATGGAAGTTTGTGAATGATCTGATGACATTTGGTATCCCGCTCTTAGACAATCGTGGGGATACAAATGTTTTTAACAGAGTAGCAACAAAATTTAAATACGATACAGAGTTGCGGATGAAGCTGAGGTGTCGGTAGATCCCAGTTGAGAGGAGGAATGCTAACAAAAGTACCAGCAGTGTTTGTTTCTGGCTCAAAACTAGTGATGGGCTAAACGACAGACGCATCAACGTGACCTTTTATCCACTGCATCCCAATTTAGTGTTCACATTTCAGCGTTACAGTTTGGGCTTAACAGGCCTCCAGATGTTGCCCTCATAGCCAGGGCGACACCCTCCAATAGTAGTGAAAGTGGGACATGTCATGTGATGCGGTGGGTAGGGCTGACATGGAATAGACATTGTAACTTTAATCCTGCCATAACCTAACTGCAAAAGGCTGAGATTCTCTTTTTTTTTCTGCGTCTTCAAAACTAAGAATTTATCTTTTTTAAGATTTGGAAACATTTGATTAAGCTGAAGAACGGAGTAAAATTTGGATATGCGAAAAATAACAAACTAATAGAATAAAACAGACTAAAGAAAGAGAAAAAAAAGAGACTAAAAAAAGGTAGAATATCGTGTCCCAACTTAATCCAAGTTTTAATTTCTCATGTCTGCCCCTCCATGTCACACTTTCACTACTACTTGAGGTGGTCACCCCATACCAGACCAGACGCGCAGTTGAACCGGCTTTTGGACCATACTGTTACGCATTCATGCCATAAAAGATCAAGAAATTTTGCTTGAAAACCGGCTGAGGCGTCATCTGCCCATCACTAGCTCACGCTCTCAAGTTAAAATCTTAAATAAAACACATACAAAAACACAAACGATAAAATGGGTATGTTTGTTCCCCCCCGAAGAGAAAAAGAAACCGTTCTAACAGATCTATTTTGAGTAATGTCGTTGAATACTGTTAAGACTTGAGTGCGTAAAACAGAAAAGTGGATTTGTGTTTGTAAGTGTTGTCCTCGTCAGTTTAATTGGAGGCTTTTCGAGAAGGCCACGAGTTTAGTCGGAGCAACACTTTAACGGACAGCTACCTTTAATATGAAATTAGGCACGCATTTATTGTAAACCGTTTTAAATAAAAAAAAAACGTAAGTATGCGGTGGTGCAATCTAAGTGGTTTCAACGTAAAAAAGGGATTATAAATAGCATTAGCCACGCACTTCTTCATTTGGGGCCCAGGAGTGTGACACATTTAGGTTGGTCCCATCTGCTCTCTGAATCATTACGATCATTACGATTCTGAAAATTACGTTCTCCGTTATTTAAAAGTGGGTTAAAACGTGACCAAGTCAAACTAGTTTTTAAAAGCTTGAACCCAGGAGTGGTCATATTGCACCTCGAAACCGAAACTCGAGTTCCGAAAGTAAAATTCCTCGTCATTTTTCCCCATTGACAAAAATAAATTGAGATGGAGGCTCATCGTCCACATGAGAACTCATGATGATACAAGATCTAACCGAAACTTTGCAAACTGAAAAGGCATTTTGAATTTTGGTTTATAAAAAAAATAATGATGCTATGGCCAGTCGTAACCACGTAGCTGATGTGCCTCAGTCAAAACAGAATTTGGTAGCACACCACTACATACTGTGTACTAACAAGGTAAAAAGATACTTATATCTGGTATTGGACCACTACATACTGTATACTTGCAAGGCAGTGGTGGTAAGTAACGAATTACATGTACTCATGTTACTGTTATTGAGTACATTTACCGAGTACAGCGCAGTCCTGCACGCCCTTTGTTATTCTCCACCTCCTCTCTCTCCTCTATCCAGCATAAAGCAACATGTGAAGCCTTGCTCTGATTGGCCAAAGCTCCTAGAATATGCAAATATAATTGGCTGCTCTGGCGCAGTTAACTATATTTAAGAAGATCAAAGTTACTAACAAGGTTATAATGAGGATATAATTAGATTTAAACTATTTTCTTCTTTCCGTTTATCCAGATTTATTTAAGGACTGATGTAGGATGCAACTAAAATCTTGTCGAAAAGTAACTAGTACTTAATTACATTTTTTTCCAAGTAATTTGTACTTGTATTTGAGTACATTTTAACAGCTGTACTTTTACTTGTAATTGAGTACAATTTTTAGGCATGTAACTATACTTTTACTTGAGTACTCTTTCCACCTCTGTTACAAGGTAACTACAAAAGAAGTACTCAATACTTTCCATGTAAAATCAAGATAGTTACACCCCCATTTCTGTAATAACACGGTCATATCAGTTATTTTCAAGTACATAATATGTGGTGGTAACTATCTTGGAAACACATGGGAAGTATAGCGTAATTACCTTGTTAGTACACAGTATGTAGTGGTCAGTAATTTTTTTTTTAAGTCTCTGGGGAAAAAGCATGAGATTCTTACGATCCTCTGAAGTGGGCGGGACTGTTGAGCTCCATTTAAATATTCTGGAAAAGGAAAAGAAAAACGCTGCTGGAGTGACTTCACGTAAACATGCCCACTTTTTCTTTTTAGGACTTTTCCTTTTGTGGACGCATCGACTAATAATGTCAGGGCTACAGTTTGGGCACATCAAGATAAGCAGCAGAAACCCATAATAAAAATATATTCTTAAAATTAGATCTATATGAAAAAATAGGTAGGCAAATTGTATTGTTACACATTTTAGGGAGACGAATGTTTGAAAGAAACCCATCCCACCTCCCACCCCCCAATGCTACATAGAGGGTCACGAGCCCCTCCCGTTGATCAATCGACTGTGGAAGAAGACTTCACAAAAGCAGGCACATGAATGGGCTGAATAAATATCATTCCTTGATCAGCTAGAACTTCCCCACATGTAATGAAACATGAACTTAGGCAGCGTGGGGGGCGTCTAAACACTGATTTGCTAAAACATTGTAATTTGTTTTTGGGAAAGAGCTCCGTGCCAATAAGTCAAAGTGTTAACAAAGGTTTTTAAAGTAGCCATCTGGACTAGATCTTCGTTTTCCATTTGTGTCTGAGCATTGGCTTTTTGCTTTGACTTTTCTGCAGAAGTAAAGAAAAATACAGTAACACATCGCCTAGAGCCTGACACAGACTTCAGTCGCAGCTACGGTTTGTAGAGTAGCAGTAAGTAACAATTGCATTATCAAATGTCTCGCAGTGGGCCATAGAGGGGAGCATGAAGAGGATAACACCCCCTTTTGGGCAAAACCAGAGGCTGCGTCCATTAAGATGAACAGGGAAACATCGACTGAGATATTTTTTTATATTCTTTTATACATTTGTCTATAAAAGGGAAGCAAATCAAGAGATCTTTTGCTGTATACGTTTCACAGAGAGGACAGTTAATGTTTTGAAGTGGGCTAAAGTCAGTAGGAAGTTAGCATGGGGGTGAATGGCTACACTCACTTCAAACTGTATTTCATTGCGGCTGAACAGTTCACAGTGACTTAATGTGATAAAATCCATGGTTGTAGTAGTTTGCCTATATAACCGAGTCATTTTGCAGATTCTTATGTTTCAATATTGCTTTCTTTTTGACCTGTTGAAGTCCGAACATGCCAACTTCCTGCTAACATTAGCCCACTTTAAAACAATAACTGTCCTCTCTGTGAATCTTCTACAGCAACAAATCTCTTGAATTGCTTCTCTTTTATATTAGATAAATATGTAAAACACATAAAATGTTCTTTTTCAGTCGTAAATATGAAGGTCTCAGTCGATGTTTCCACATTCATCTCAATGGAGGCAGCCTCTGGTTTACCTCAAAAGGGGGCGTTAACCCTTTCGTCCCCTCTATAGCAGTATTGATCTAGCTTCCTGACGAGAAGAACACACGAGCTGACAAAGCCTTCTGAATGAGGTGAAACTACTTCAAACTAACTACTTGGTCCAGATGACTCTTCTAAAACCTTTGCTACCATGGAACATACCAACACAAGACAAGCTACGGCAGGGGGACTTGAATTCACATGTTGCGCAGTTGAATGGCTTGTGTGGCCGCGGACAGGCACACGGGGCACACCGGCTCCGCCCCCTGGCAGATCTGAGTGGCACAATCGAGACAGAAGAGGTTGTGGCCGCAGGGTACCAAGGCAGCGATCACCTGGCTCTCCAAACAGTGGATGCACATCTCCTGCCCGCTCCCGGGTTGGTAGGCCAGCGAAGTTTCGGGTGGGGAGGATGACGACGCCGTGCTGTCACTAGAGGAGGAGAATGCGGAGCCGTAGGAAGGGAACCGCTGGGCGTCCAGGGCTCCAGATGAAGAGAGGGGCCTGCGCTGCACCCGCTGGGCCTGGGGGTGCTCCAGGGCTTCAGACCCAGGAAAGGTCGGGGAGAGGCGGGGGGTTCCAGGCAGGCTCATCTGTGGAACACAAGAACACAGATCATGAGGTAACGGTTGAACAATACATTTGAAAGAGGTGGACAATGTGTGAATATTATCTACAAGTTTCTTGTAGAGCTGAAACAACTAATAGATTCATCATCAATTAATCAATTATTGAAATAGTTACTATTTTAGTAATTGATTAATTGTTTCTGGGATATTAGAGTAAGAATTACATCAAAATGTTGTATTTTTTTGTGAAAAAAACATGTCTCTGAAAGATATTGGTTATAGAAGTTTTTTGCAAATATTTCAGCTCTGATTGTTCTAAATGAGATAAATCTCGGACCATAACCTAATCAGTGCAGAAAGAGGACACTCTCGCTCTTTCACAATACCTGACTGAATATTAGAGGTTTTAGCTTTCAAATGAGGAATGACATGTGAAACTTGTACAAAGAGCATCCTACAGACATTACCTTTAAGTTTACTCAAGACATTCTCAAACTGGATCACTTAAGCTTCATGTGGCAAAAGGTTTTTAAAAAATAATAATAATAATGGCTTACATTTGAAATGCGCTTTACAAGCCTGTGTCACAAGTTTCTCAAAGCGCTAGAAATAACTTTCTATGCACCTTTTGCCGCCAACTGCCTAAATAATAGTTTGTGACAGCCCTACAATATAGTTTTGTTTGTCCCATAAGATTCTGTTTCTTGGCCATCAGAAGACATCACCAGACCAATTTAACCTCAATGCCCCACCTTTACTTAATGTGTGTGTTTTCCAGTGGTTTAGTTATTTACACATAGTATGATGTATTGTTAGTTAGCAATTTGAGAAAAAGAAAATGCCTGTACATTTTTATGGTTTTATGTCTCATGAAAAAATAAGTAAAGTGCTAGTCCGTGATGAGTTAGCTATATTAAGAGTTTGTGAAATAATTTGATTAATTTTGTGCAGACTACAAAATATATCGCATACACGCTATTGAGCAAATCGGAGATAGTAAGGCATGATGCAGAATGTTGAATTGACATGGAATGTTCCTATGACCATCTTCCACTTCTAAATATGTGATCAAAAACGACAAATCCACAAAATGTGCCACCAACCGTTCTTACTTGGCTTTGGCGAGCATCGAGGGTCTGGAAGGAGGGTTGGTCCGTGAAGGGGCTCCAGATCTGACCTTGCGCAGGTGAATATGGCACTGGGGCTGTGGAGATGGTCAGCGGGTCAAACCCAGAGGGGCCTCCACTACCAACGCCCGGCAAGTCTTCAGACCCCACAGGCAGCACGCCTTCGCCAAACCAGAAACCTGTACCTCCGCCGTTGTTGTTGTTGTTATTGGAATTGGCGTTGAACAGGCAAGTTGGACTCAGGTCTGCCACGCGGTTCCCATTGTAGAAGGACTCTGTCGAGCTGGAGCCGCTGCCCAACGAGCTGGAGCTGTCGTTGCGGTAGGTGGAAGACATCCGGACTCCGTTGTTGATATTGCTTTTCATCCGCTGCTGAGAGCCGTCCATGGCCAGAGGGAGCCAGCCACTTTCTCCCAAGCCCATGGACGTCAAAGAAGAACCTTCGAAGCTCACATCTGTGCCATTGAACTGAAAGTCGTTGTTGTCCGCACCAGGGGCCTCGATGTTGCTGCATGTCCCGGTGCGCATGGCGATGTGGGCTTCTATCTCCTCTCTGGCCCGGTCCACGTTCTCAGGCATCCCGGTCACCTCGAACACTGGCTCTTTGTCACGGCTGGGCGTAACTATGTAAGTGTGAGTCTGCTGCTGGATGCGCTTTATTGTTGCTCCTGAAAGAAAAGTAGCCAAATTAATTTACCCATAAATGGTTCAGGATAGTAGCAGATAGTATCAGCCGTTAACGACGTATTACTTCTGCGTTTTCTCCCTGTTTAGAGAACAACACACCTCCTGAACACAAGAAGTGGGACTGGGGTCTAAGCCAGTGTGTGTCTCTCTCGCCAGACACAGACATGCACACTGCGATAATAGGTTACGTTCACGTGACATCACAACATTCTAAAAGAGGGATTATTTGTTCAATAAATCCGGATGCGCACGCAACCCGACTGCAGAAAGAGCCGTGGCGGCCCCTTTAAATTGTCTGAATCTCATCTCCATCTGCGGTTATCTTGCATTTGCGACTGTAGAGAACTTAACATTAGCTTGTAGGGAATTTACGTGGCTAGAGCAGCCAATATGGACAGGAGATTGCGATCAGAAATCAGGGACTGGACGAGCTACAAGAGTTTAATTACAGTTGATATGTAGACATCAAATTACATTGGCAGATTCTTGGATTAGTTTGAGTGGGAGTTTGTTAGGGTGTGTGTGGCGTGTGTGTGCATACGTGTGCGTGTGTTTTGAAAGGAAAAGGAGAAGAAAAGGGAATAATTAGCAACATTCATAGACACGTAGTTAAAAGGTAACTGTTGTTACGATGTGGTGTGATGGTTGCTATGTGATGTGGACTAGATGCACAAACTGATTATTAACTCTAGATAAAGTCTTTCTTACAGCGACGTTAGATAGCAATGTTTTCAGTGGACTACATCAGTTGATTACCGAGTGATAAAGAAAGTTATGCTGCTAAATTAACTTTAGTGAATGGGCAATGTCTAAAGCTGGCCATACACGATGTGACTTCATAGACAATTTGAACGCACCATATTAGTCGTCAACTCACACTATGCGACAGAATCTCACGATTAGAGCCCAAACCCACGACTGATCTGCTCACATTGTGCGAGTGACAAGACCCAGATCAGCGTGTGGTTGCGATGGAGACAGGTGTGATCTGCCCTACTCTCCTCTCAATCAACGCGTTTTAATGAATTTCCCTCACTCACCTCTATGCACTCTGCCCGCTCCCCCTCTCTATCCTCCCTGACTTCCCTCGGCTCCCGTAGCTGTATTTCACTCACTACTTTGCTCTGGCCTCAGCAGCTACAGCAGCGCTGGGACCTCACTACTCACCAAAAATACCAAACATGTCAGAAAACCCTGCGACCATGTTCTTGTGTGCCGAGAAAGGGGTGCGAGTCGGCAGAATTCTGTAAAACGTATTGTTTTTATTAAAACGGCTCGTGCAAACCCACAGCACAACAGGCCTTTTCTGCAGGCGACATGCACAGTATTGCGTGAAGTGACGTAGACCAATAATCCCTCTGTAGTTTAAAATTGGTATTTAATAGTTATTTAAGAAATCCCTGAAATAAAATCTGGCTTTTCACTAGGCTCCTCCAGCCATTTCCAAACTGGCACATGGTCGAGAACTACTTCTGTTCAATTTACAGATCAACCAAAGAGTTTGTTGACACCAAGGTGGCATGTCAACATGACAAGAGGTTAAACACAGAGAAGGCAGAAACCTAGGTATAGTACAATGATATCACTAAATTTAAAGAAACAAAATACATTTTTAAACAGGATTGCTTAATTATTTAAAAAAAAAATCAGAACAGGAATTCTTCAATGGTATAAACATGAAAAAGTCCCATTTCTTCAGACAAGTTGCGAAATTATAGTGCTTTAAAATTTTACAAAATAGACCAAAACAAACTCATACATATCAATGCAGCAGAATGTGATTGGGTCTCGAAATTGCAAAATGGAAAAACTTACCTTTTGGACCAACAACCAGCCCCACAACACGATATGGTACTCGCACCTATCAGATGAAAAAGGTGTAAATACATATATTATGACACCACAGGCAAATTTAAGCTCTTATTATTTACGCTTTCTCGAACCTGAATGGTTGTCTGACCAGGTAGAGCAGGCGCTCCCGGCCCTGTCACAGCTGATAGAGGGCCAGCCTTGTTTCGAGAGGCTCTAATGAGGGAGAAGTGCTCAGCTGCAGACAGGATCTCTCGCTTAGCCATAGCCACATCTTCTTTCCGACCTGTGACGACGAAGACTGGCTGTTCACCCCTCACTGGCGTTTTAATGTACGTGTTGGTCTTGGCCCGGAGCGCCTTAATCTTGCAACCTGTGGTGAAAGAAAAATGCAATTTCATGTCAACACATGAGATGGAGGCACAGGTTAGCGCAGTGGTTAGCGCTTGCGCTTCACAGCTAGAAGGTCCCAGGTTCGATCCCAGGCCAATACGGGGCCTTTCTGTGTGGAGTTTGCATGTTCTCCTCGTGTCTGCGTAGGTTTCCTCCGGGTGCTCCGGTTTCCCCTACCACCAAAAACATGTACAATAGGCAAGGATGACTGATGTCTGGGTGAGTGAATGTGGTGATCGGAGGGTCCGTTGGCGCCTGATGTGTGCAGCCACACCTCTGTCGGTCTGCCCCAAGGGGCAGCTGGTTACCACTGGAGTGAATGTTAATCAACTCATGTAAAGCGCTTTGTGACTCTGTCTGTGAAAGGCGCTATATAAATAAAGCTCTCTTCAGGTTAATTTTTTTAATAATTCCCCCGAAAAGAAAAGCTACAGATTTAACCTGACCATGCTGTATATGGATTTGTTTTTAGAAGAAAAAAATGGGTGCTGTCAGAGTTCATGCCAAGTGGTTTCATGTCAATAGATTTTTTTGAATTAACCATAAAAAAGCAATTCAAGAAATCTACAAAAGCGATTTAAAAGCAACTTCAACAATAGAATTCACTGCTCTTCTCAAGCCCAATTCTTAACTATATCATATTAATGCAGCCAATCCTATTTGTCTTGCCAAAGATGTAGTGTCCAGTCAATAAAACCACTCAGGAATAAACGAACTATAAATTTAATATGGCTTTCAGCTGTAGATGGGAGTCCAGCTTCACCAGAGCCATTTCCTGTTGTTGTCAACACTGCAGACTGTGTGCACCCTCCCCCATCTGGTTTCAACCAAGACACAAGACTTTCCAACACCACAGCACTCACTCCACACATGAGAAAAAGAAAAAAGCCGACTGGGTGTTTCATATCTAAGAAAATTTGGGAAATCAGTGCAATAAGCCTTTATCACAAAGCTATTTTTAAACACAGCTGGTGTGGGAAAACCCTGGTGCTCTTTATGTGTATCCAGACAAAGAAAGGTAACATGGTAAGGCATTGCTAAAATGTTGTTTTATTTTCTTACTAGAAAACAAAAAGGACAAACTGAAGAAGCAAAAGGCGAGGACGAAGGAAGTAGAAAAGTATTATGTTTTAATGATGGTGTTGGCCCAGTTATATGCTAAGCTAACATCTTGAGGCTAACAATAAGTGGAGTGAAAGTGCGGCATCTGATCTATGGGGGCAATGTGAAATAAAACCAAACTCGACCTTGACGTGTTTATCAAGCATTGTTAACTAGGGCTGCACAATATATCGCAAAAAATACCATATCGCAATATTAGGTGACGCAATATCCATATCGCAAGAAGCCACAAAATATCGCAAATTCACTCCACTCAAGTCTTTCACCTGATTTTTTTTTGGCCATGGTTTGGTTCTGATTTAGTGTGTTTGGATTGTTGTTTTGACACAATTTGCTGAAAAAGATATTACATGCGTCTGAATTGAATGGAACGTTTATCTAAGTATCGCAATAATATCGTTATCGCGATACTGCGCGTCTGTATCGCATGTTAGACAGACTTTATTGATCCACAAGGGGACATTGCGTTGCGTATTGCAAGTTTTTTTCAATATCTTGCAGCCCTAGTGTACATTACAAATGATTTAGTATAGGTTTCAGAAAAAGTATCGTTCATATATCGGTATCGTAAACCAAGTATCATTAAAGTACGAGTATTGGGGAAAAAATACCCAGCCCTAAACATGGTATGGCATTGCTAAAATGTTCAGTTTGTGCTTTTGTTTTCTAATACGAAAATAAAACAACAAGCAAAAGGCAGGGACGAAGGAAGTAAAAAATGTTTTAATTATGGTGTACTGTTGACCCAGTTTTATGCTAAGCTAACATCTTGAGGCTAACAATAAGAAGTGAATAGTGCAGCATCTGATCAAGGGAGCAACGTGAAATAAAACATTTACTGAAGCATGCAGTTTGGCACACATTTATGTTAGGATTGGTGAACTAAACTCCAATCGCGTATTAACGTTTTTGTCAAGCATTGTTAACGTCCCAGATTTTTACATTTTAAGGCATACAACTCACCTTGTCTCCCCACAATCTCCGCGACGTGCTCTGAGCTCGGCACCGCCACACATTCGGTCGTATTGACACTTTTTCTGCGATTTAGTAGCGACGCCTCGGCCTCGTAACAATCTCCAAACACCCCGGGCTGAAGCATGACCATCCCATTGTCCTCCCGTTCGTCTCCGTTGTACAACAGCACCGTCTCTACGGGAGCTGTGTCCATCCCGGGGAGGTGCTGCTGGTGACGGTGGGCCTGGGCTCCTGCTTCTTCATCCTGGAGCCCTACTATCGCTTCGTTTATATCCTCTTCTGATGGCGATCGATGCAAAGGTAGTGGTTTTAAGTCTAGGACAGTTCCGAGAAGGCTGAAATGGGAAACCGCGGGGAGCTGGTGATGGAAGGAGAGGCTTTCATCCTGTTCTGGAGTGTGACGGTGGGCGCCTTGGTGCTGCTCCTCGAGGCCCACACCGGCGAACGCGTGCACTAGCGGCGGGGGAACCTCGGACTCGCCTTCGTCAGCTTCCAGCAAAGATGTACTGCTCGGCATGATGTAAATAATTACTTTAAATATTTTGTTAAATCGATCAGATGTGCTGGGTTACAAAAAGCGACCAGCGCCTGATGGTTGAAATGTGCGGCTATTGTTTTGTCTGCCAGCTCGCCATAAAGCCCTCCCTTCACCAACCTCGCATCGATTAATCTCGCGAGAGCTTGTATTTGGGTCAATCGGAACAGCTGGATACATGTATTTGGGAGTACCAGTCAAAATCTTTGCAATATTGGTGCAATTATATTAAATGTCCTATCCCACCTAAAGCAAAAGAGGTTATTTATTATTATTTATTGTATTTCTAAAAGAATTGATAAAACGGCGTACCTCTACGAAGGCATATGGCTGTACAACAACATGATGGCGCTGTGATACTGTTGTTGGCTTTCATATTTACCTTTTATTTTATGTAACTATGTTGCTTACCGGTTATTCATTTTGCAAGCCTGTAAACTTCATTTTAATGAATAAATAAAATGCATTTGGTAGTGTTCGTAGTTTGTGATAGACTGTTTCACAGCTGGGTGACAGTGTAGTTCAAGTAAAAAGTAAGTTTGACAGAGGAATGAGCATGTAAATAAATGAGATGGTGGACATGGGACCCCGGCGAGATCAACCTACCGGATGAAAGCCATGTTTTCTTTTTCATGCTTTTATTTTCTTTCAATATCAGTACATCATATTCATCAAATACATTCATTGTATATTAAACATACAAGATAAACATCATATTCTTGTGTCAAATACATTCATTGTACATCAATCATACAAGATATATGTTCATTTGTAAGTAAAATAAAAAAGTAAAAACACAGGGGTCTACGAAATTACAAAAATAAGTTTGTATCTTTCAAGAATGTGCATAGCTTTAGCACGTTTTTTTATTATTTAAGTTAAAATTTTCAATAGAGGCCAAATAAGATTTTAAGTCTGATTCTTTAAAATGAATCCATGAAGGGACCATTTTGGAACATGGACTCACTGAAGAACCCAAAAACCCCAAACAGAAAAAATAAAAAACAGACTGTGAGCTGGAGGACCTGTGATTCCAGTTTAGAAACGTAGACGTGGCTCACGTGATCTCGTCAGCCCCACCTTTTTACTCACTTCCTCGGTTTTGGCCAATAGAGATGCAGGTTTACACCACGTGCAGCCAATGCCAGGCTACGCTCCTCCCACGTCAGTTAGCACTGGTCACATCCGGCTGAGCTTTGGAGGTGAGTAGCTAATGCCTACTGAGAAGAGATAAAACATAAAGGCATACTTACACTCAGACATTACAAATCACATATTTTTGCTAAATATCTTAAAATACACTGACCACAAAGTACATACACGTCTGGCAAACTATATAGGAGTGAGGTTTCCTTAACATTGGGCTGCTTTTCCGACCGGTTAGCTCTTTGCTAACCACTCAATGCTATTATTAGCTATATCCGGGTTTGCCGCTTAATAAATAAACTTTGCTTATTCACCATATTTGTGTAATGGCAGGTCCTTTGTGGTTCGCCGTTGAAACCACTTGAATCTTTGTCCATCATGCTGGGATCTCTTCGGCTGCTCCTGCAGGTGCTGTGCGCCCAACTCCTGTGGGTGTGGGTGCTGGGCTCAGAGCTTACGTTTGAGTTGCCAGATAATGCCAAACAGTGTTTCTACGAAGACATCATCGTTGGCACCAAGTGTACACTTGAGTTTCAGGTACATGGGAAATCAAACTGTGGATATAATTAGGGCTGGGCGATATGACCGAAAAATCTTATCACGATTTTCTTTAGTTTAAATCACGATTTTGATTTTCTCAAGTCATGTCGACTAAAACCGCCTGCTTCTTCATGGATTTAGATATGGTGCTGTAGTGGTTTAGTCTTGGTTAAGATCTGTTTTAGTCTAAGTTTCAGTCCAGAGTTTTGCCATATGCTTCCCTCATGCTTTAGTCCTGGTTTAATCCTGGTACAGTGTGCGATAATTGTCCAGGTTTAGACCTGATTCAGATTTAACTTGCTCTTGGTTGGTTTATTTCTGATTGAGGCCTTGGGTTAGTCCTGGTTTAGTCAAGGGTAATCACTCTTTCGTTCTGTCCCTGGTTTAGTCCTTTTTAGTTGGGTCCTGGTTTATGGTGCGTTCCATTTGTTCTCGGAATTGGGAAAGCCGTTTCCCAGTTACAGCATTTCAGTTGTCAAGTCGGAAAGTTTTATGACAGTGAAACAAATTAAAATAATTTAAGCTACGGAGCTGGTAAAAATCAGACAAAACATGAATAAGGAAGTTTTAAAACATGAACAGTGTAGTTATATTTTATTCTCTGATAAATAATATTACTAATCAAACAGTGCATTTTATAACAACAGGGGCTTCAGTGCAACAGAGGCTTTAGTCTGGTTTACCTCTTGGTTTAGACCCAGTTTAATCCAGATTCAGTATTGATATTAACGTATTTTAGACATGGTTTAGACCTAGTTTTAAGACCGGTTTAATTCTGGTGTAATCCTGACAGTGGAAGCAGTGACTGAGTGGAGAAAAGTGTCAGTATTTGAGCTCAGAGCTGCGTTAAACATAAAAACCACTGAATCACGATATGACGATGTTACCAAACAAGCAGATCGTCATGGAGATCAGATCACAATTCGATTTTTATCATTATATCGCCCACGCCTAATATAAGTATAAATGCCTTTAAAAAATATGTGACACATGTTCTTCCTTATTCTCTAAATGTGTAACTAATGCTTCTTATCCTTCCATAGGTTGTGACTGGTGGCCATTACGATGTGGACTGCCGTTTGGAAGATCCCGATGGGACTACCCTTTACAAGGAGATGAAGAAGCAATATGATAGCTTCACATTTACAGCAGCAAAAAACGGCACCTTCAAGTTCTGCTTCAGCAACGAGTTCTCCACCTTTACTCACAAAACAGTCTACTTTGACTTCCAGGTTGGCGATGACCCTCCCCTCTTTCCCAATGAAAACAGGGTCACAGCACTAACTCAGGTGAGCTCTTTATTTAAACTTCCAAGAACAGTTGAGAACAATTACTCAAGCTATTAAATCATTTGCTATTTGGATATTTTGCCTTATTTTTTGCTTGTATTTTACAGATGGAGTCAGCCTGTGTATCCATCCATGAGGCTCTGAAGTCTGTAATTGACTACCAGACCCACTTCCGCCTTCGGGAGGCTCAGGGCCGTAGTCGAGCTGAAGACCTCAATACCCGTGTGGCATTTTGGTCTATTGGAGAAGCTATTATCCTTTTGGTTGTTAGCATCAGCCAGGTTGTACTACTGAGAAGCTTCTTCTCCGACAAGAAAACCACCACCACACGTGTTGGATCATAACAATCTGTTTCTCGAAATGGTTTATACTTTGTGTCAGGGCTTGGATACATATTTTGGGTAAAATGGCACTGCTGTTCTGAAATTGGTTCATATCAAACTGTTTGATCTCCCCATCTCCCATTTTATGCTCCTATTGCCTTTTTTAAACAACCTGATGCAGATGAGTGGCAAAAAGATTGTTTTTCAACCACTGCTTGAAGATTGTCATTGTGTTACAGTAGACTTCAGGAGCTTAACGCTTAACATTTTTTGTACATTAGATTGTTTTGCCCCATAATTATTATGTTTTGTTGTATCCATTGTTCATTCATTTATAATATCTCTATTTACATTGAGGCATTGAAAAAAGTAAAGCAGACTTATACACACTTTAGTATTGGATAAAATATTCTAAAAATAAGTGTCCCCTAATCAAACCATAGTCTCTTCAAAGAGTTGAACTTTAGAGGAGACCTTGTAGAACTATGTATTATATATTTTTTTGGCATTGAGATCTTACCAAAATGAAGGTTCATGAAAGGTGAATTTTCTATGTTAAATGTCTGTTCTATTTATGATGTTTTGAGTATTTGTTTTCAGTAACGGTGAAAGGCTATGAAATTAACCACAACTGTTCAATTTAATTCTGCCACCATCCTAATATTTATATTTTCTGTTTTTTTTTTTATACTGAGCAGTTTTAAAATGTGTTTTGGGGTTACAAGATTGTCAGCGTATTTATTCAGTTTCTATTCTAAAATAACACTTGATATTTTCTCACATTGCTTAACATGACCAAAAATCTGGAAATCGTATTATTGAATTAATAATTTGGCTGTTGTTGGGAACTGATTATTTCGGGTTGAGCTCTATGATTTTGCTTTCATCTCCTTTCTTTTTTGAAACTGCCAAATGTGTTCATTGTTGTTCATTCAACAAGCCACTTTGCTCACTCACCACTAAGTTATATGGGGGGACCCAATAAAAGTTGGCCTTTAGTGATGAGTGTTTGTGTTGAATCATTAATAAACTCACATCTTTCGGCAAATGAAAGGCTCTGGCCGGAGTCTTGCATCTTTGTCTTATCAGTTTCCTCCGCTAGAGGGTGATATAATCAAAGAAATTATTTTTAGCAACGCCAAGACCCTTTTACTGTAA
>OMNZ01059701.1:0-11937 GCA_900303255.1 Lesueurigobius sanzi | reverse complement strand
CGAGTTTATATGTGGTATCAAAGTAGCACTGTGCGTAAGCGCGCATGGCCGAGCTCGTGCGTAAAAACGCATGTGGTCTATGTTTTTTTTTTAGACCAAATCAGAAATAGGAAATCAAAGCATTAATTCATTATTTTGTTTGGACAAAACTATATAAATACCATCCATCCATCCATCCATACATGGATCTTTGCTCTTCTCCGCGTATGGCATTTAAACAAACAGAGCAGCAGAGCCATGGTTTAAAAGCCTCGTTCTAAAGACACACGTAACTGGAGCTCAATGCTCGGTGGTGCCAGGCTCACTCAGTCCACTCCACTCTCATCAGTTTTCTGTAATGCACCAGGAAGTTCATTGACACAGGACAGAATCTTTACATTGCATTTAACACATTTAAAGCTGAAGTTTAATGCTTTAGTTTGCGTAAGGTCAGCGAGCTCCTCTTCTTGCCGAGTGGTAAACAGACTCCATAAGTTTTCACAGAACACAGTACCAGGCCATTCTATTACTTTCACCCCTGGTTATAAATAGTCAATATAAATACTTAATAAGAAATAGTTAAATCTAGGAGAGAAGCTATAATACTACAAAAATACAACAAAAACAATTTATATTCCAAGTTTAACACATCTGGACATAGACTCAAATAATAAAGTGAGAGAAGATTAATATTACTAGCCAAAACTAGAACGCTTTAATATTGTTTTGAAATTTGGCTAGCATTGATGTCAATCTCTGAATACGAGTAAACAAAACATTAATAATATAACATGACATGCCCCTTAGTCAAGTTTGCGCTAGCTACCACAGCCGCGTTGTGTACTGCACCTTCATAGTTATGCACGTACTGGGATATGTAACATTTGAAACCGTTTTCACGTTAGCTTTGAGGAGCAGATGAAAACGTGTCGACAATACGGTGGACATCATCCACAGAAATGTTCGGTAAATGTCCAAGGCATCTAGAAAAGAAAAGCTCACTGCCTGCACCATCCATTTTGACAGCGCTGTGAAGGGGACAGGAAATAGTAGCGATCCCCGGAGTTCATCAACCGGAACTAGCATTTGCTATCGTGCACAGGGTCTATTGCTGCTACAGCGGTGAGTCTTGTTTTTTCCAGACAAACTAATTGCTAACTTGAATGCCAAACAACAGTGGACTGTAGTCCATGGGCTTTTACATGAATACATTCCCAGAGATACGGTTTCTGTCTGCTTATGGACAATGTTCATTTAAAATATAATATACAGTATTATATTTCTTTATTGTATTTACTTTATAAATATGTTATTAGAAGACAATCGAGCCCCAAACAATATTGATCATTCCACCATACTAGCTATGAAATGAAAATAACACTTACTGTCAGCAGTGCAGTGCAGTGATGGCAATGAACAATAGCAAGACCTAAAACTATAATGCATATAACTTATAAGACATCACTGTGGTTATTTTTTTCAAATATTCCATCTTTTCATTACCAAGTATATAAAGGAAAGTGAGTTATACATTGTGACTGTTATGCTCATGTGGTTTTTCCTGCAAAGTCTAAATCCAATCCTGTACCAATGACGACACAGTACTGTGAGTCGGTCCCCAGGCGATGCCCTGCGGATGCCCTTAGGAGACCCCGGAGGTACAGCATGGCAGAGGGTTCAAATGAAGAAAAGGAACAGCCCTTAAGGGACAACAAAGATTATTTAAATGTAATGTAGATGTCAGGCTACAGTCATACATTTCAATTGAGACTATTCGACTCCGTGATTGCAGCCTGTTGTGGTTCTCAGTGCAGAAAAGTGTCACCTCAAACCAAATACAACAAAAAAACCTCTAAATGTTTATTGTTTTGAGCCAAAAAGTTGTTGTATTTTGTACAGTATATGACCATGATATTAATTAGGGCTGCACAAAAACAGTATTATTGGCTACAATAGCAGCACCAAGTATGGTCTTTGAGTGTCCAGAAAAGCTCTGTATAAAACCAATGCATCATCATCATATTACTAAATCCTGCGCCACAAACTGTTTCAGCACATATATGTTCAGGTCATTTGTTTTTCAGCAAATTGTGTCAAAACAAGAAGACTTTATGATATACAGTTTACATACCCTTTTGATTAAGTACCAAGACAACCTATGAGAAAATAAATAAAAAAAATCAAGATTTGAGGCACTCTGGCTAAGTAAAAGTCCTTTAATACAAAAGCAGGAACATGACCTCCGTGTTTCGACCAGCGCAGTGGTCTTCTTCAGGGATCTGCCCTGAAGAAGACCACTGCGCTATTTTTATCCTGCGCAGACCTCCTTGATCCTCGAAGAGCACCTGCTTTTTACTCTATTGGACCCTGATGCTTTAATCTATGAGAAAATGTTGAAAGAACCATCCAACAAATCTTGCTTAAAAGTGTGCACCACAAAACACCTGAAAAAGCGAGCGTCTGCCTGTGTTTAATTTTACATAAGGATCAAAAGCTCTCTTCGTGGCTGTTTGAACAAGGCAAACAAAGCCCCAAAATGAGCTTCGATATCACAGCGGAGAGAGACACGGCTTAAACCAGACTCTCCGCTCCGGACAGCAGCGTTAGCCACCCCCCCCGCACATCATCAGAGTGACCTATATTCTCACACTCCACGGCAGCAGCTCAGAGAAAAGTGTGGAATTAGAACCACTAGGGCAATTTAGATCCCAATTCACAGTTCTCCCAAATCTCTGGGGGAGAGCGTTCATATTACTGCAGGCAAAAGGCTGATTTTTGCATTTTCCATCAATAATGCGTCTATTGTCAGAGTGTATTGTAGTGTGTCTCGAGAAGACAGGCGGAGCATTAGAGGCAGTGTTCATTTTAGTGAGACACAATATTCAGAAACATTTTGGAGGCTTGGAAGCAATGCTCAACTTTCACAAGAAAAAAAAAGATCTTTCCATCTATGGTTCACGTGACATCTCCAAAGAGCCTATAGTTTTAAGTTGAGGTGGAAGGCAGGTAAGAATTCTATAATAATAATAAATGTATGGCTAACATATCTGTAATCACTGGGCTTTTACACACAAAACAAAAACTATCACAACATTCAAGGTCTTCTGTTTCAGCACATAGGTCCAATTGTTTTCTCATGGAAATGTGATGATGATTTTGGTCTGAAAGAGCTTTCAGTCATAAGATTCTTGTGGCAGATTTGTAGAGCCAAACACTACCCAGCAATGATCAGGATCAACTGTGGATTTTGAGATTTCCTTCAAAAGCAGTCTGTCTCCCATACAGTTGTATAGATTTGAGATTGAGATAATCAAATTCTAGAACATGAACGCAACTTATCGCAACTTAAGTCAAAATGCTGTATTTAGAACAGTGCACTGCGCATGTGCTGCGTTCACCTGAAAGTCGGACATTCTTTGGGACTTGTAGAGCTGTGAAGCATGTCCTGCACTTTAGGAACGTAAATATTGACTTAACAGCGCTAATATGGTAACAACCAAACACTGCTGCTTTGGTGTCTACCAAGTGACTCGCGATATGGACACCGAGACCACGAAGGAGTTTTTTTCATTCCATTTGCTGAGCTTGGAAGAAATCCAGAGAGAAATGCCAACGTTGGGTACAAGCTTGTACTGAGACAAATGTGACCAAAGACACATACATGTGCTCTCTGCATTTCGTCGGTGGAAAAGGGCTAACAATTGATCATCCAGACCCAATACCAGCAACAGCAACACCTAAACACACCACACAGGGCATACAGCCTTCAGGAAGCCATTGGTGCTTAGTTATGTGGGTGTGAAAATTCTAAACAAACTAGCTATAGCCAGACACTGTGAGTTGAGATGATTTTGACTTCTGATCGCACCACAAACTTGCGCCTCTGTGGTAGAGTGTACAGGGGGCTACTAGCCACGATTAGCTGCTCACACAAACAGCCTCGAGGGGTAGGGAGACACAGGACAGGGGCGAACAGACAGCAGAGAGACATCAAGAACTGAGTTTACTCTTTTGAAATCACAATGAAAGAGAAACTACTCAAATGTCCCTGATCTAACGTTTACATGACCTTCAACACCTGCCACGAAAATTGTTCAGGAGCAAAGAAAAAGTCACTTCAGGACTCTGACGAAATTGGAATGATGTTTTTTTTTCAAGATGCATCATATGTACATTTTTCACAGGGACATTTGGCTCATTTCTAGTTGAAACATGTAAACAACAGTTTTTTTTTGACAATAAAAGGCTTCACTTAACAACTAACCATGAGTGAAATCAAGGTTTTTGTGTTAAAATTCATAATGTATGACATGCATACATTTACATACCCTGCCATACTGTCAGGGTAAACTTTTGAGCACAACTGTATTGTAGCTTCTTGTTATACGGATATTGCATCGCTTGTTTTTGTTTTATTTTGTGATTTATTGTACAGCTATTTTTCCATACACCTTTTGGTCTTAAATGTGTGGAGCCGGTGAAACATTGAACAGTTGTGAACATATGTATCTGCCTCCCCCCAAAGGGTAGTGGAATCTAATAATGTTTCGGACACTATATTGCCTTCCTCTATGTGGTCCTGTTTGACTAATGGTCACTGGAAAATGCAATCAAATTAACCATACAGAAGTTGGAGCTCTTTGCCCTGTTGGTTTCTACGATGTTATTATGTGGATACATCGAGCACAATGCATTGGGAATTGGTATGTGGTTATTATTAACATTGTAGGTGTCGGGGAAGGCACAAGAAACTGTATTGTCTCGACAGACTTGACATATACTGTATGTTACAAAATGATTTAACTTCCCCTGGGCTTATAGCTTTTAAAGTGTAAGAGTGTGTTGAGTGTGAGTTTTACCTCAAACTAGCCTTTTCATTTTATAATATCAAGGCTGGTATTTGCTGCTGCGGTTCGTAAAATGAAAGTTGACATGAACTTGAGCGTAATGGTGCGTTTGTAGAAAATTGGATTAATATAAAATAGCATTTTGGTACACAGGGAATAACATGAGCGTGCACGACCTAATGAATCATATAGTTGGATTGGAACAGAGTAACCTGGCAAGAGCCGGATTGGTATTACAGTGTAAATAACTTGATCACAGTAATCAATCTCGAGGATGGTCTTTCGGCTGAGAATTTGTTTTCTGATTTGATCAAGCGTACTTTGTTTTCCAAGTCCAAGAAGGTCTGATAGTGTCAGGATCCTGTCCTGTTCCTGTGTGTGTCCTCTCCCCCTCCCTTCTGTGTGTGTTGTCTCCACCGACCTGGGCGTTTCCTCTCTGGTTCCAATCCACTCATCAATCAACCCACAGTGAGTGCGTTTACATGCGCTTGAGTATCCTGGTTATGAGTAATATCCTGGTTATAGCAGTATTCTCGATTTGATGTTTACATGCGCTCAGAGAAACCAGGATACTCATATTCCTGTCTGGAGCTAAACCCAAATACGGCTAACCTTAACATGCTCAGTACGTAAGCAGCAGTGAGAAACCAGGATACTCTGTTTACATGACCCAATATCCTGGATACTGTGGGAATATCCCGGTGAAAGTATCCTGGTTTCTAATAACATGGATACTGGCTTATCCATAAAACTGAAAGGAGAATACTGTGTTTACATGGACACAGACAAAACCAGGATATTTAAAATCCCCATTAATAACCAGGATACTCAACTGCATGTAAACGCACTCAGTATAGTATCCTGGTTTCTAATAACATGGATACTGGCTTATCCATAAAACTGAAAGGAGAATACTGTGTTTACATGGACACAGACAAAACCAGGATATTTAAAATCCCCATTAATAACCAGGATACTCAACTGCATGTAAACGCACTCAGTATAAGGCCCTGTCCAAAAGTATTGAATGAAACACGGAGAAAAGCCCCAAGGAAATATCCTCCATTCTGTCTGTGTTTTTGTACTGACAGCTACAGTCTGTTCACTGACAGTATTTCTGCTCTCGTCCTGTGAAATCTCAAACATAAATCCTCTTTGTTTCTTCTGTAAATAAAAAAAAATCCACGGAATAGTTTCATTTCACCGTGATGGTCTGTTTACATTAGAAAAAGTTTACTGCGCATGTGCGATCTACAGTGTTGTTCTGCTTCGGGAGGCGTCCTGTAGTGGTGTCACAGCGCCACACACAGGCCTGGCAGCTGTACTACAGCGTTTCCACACACATGAGTAGATCCATGTGAATGCACACATGAACATTACTGAACATTTTTGAAACTATAAGCGTTTTGTCTTCGTGTGGATATGGCCTAAGAAGTCTGGTTCTTCAGCCACTCCTCGCCAGTTCGTTGTCTCTGCTACACAGTTAGTACAACTTGGCTCCAGTGATTATCTGAATTTCTCTTTTTGTAATTAAACGTTTTTTGTGCCCAGGTTTCAGCTGCCAATCCTGCCTGCCTTTTTGTTACCTGCCTGCCCGTCTGCCATTTTGTCCACTCACCTGCCAGCCTGCCTTCGTCGTGTCCACTCACTAACCTGTCTGCCATCACTTCAATACTTACATGTAATAAACCTGCTGAAACACTTACCTTCATCCTGTCCATCTGGGTCAAACTTAAACCGTGACAGATAGAAAGGCTATTAGAATTTTATAAAGTTTGCAAGGTTACATACGATTTATAACAATAAAACTGAATTAATTTAATCATTAATCATTTAACCCTATTTGTGGTCATGAAAATCATCAAACCTTTCCACAGCGCTCCTGGACTTGCGTTGCGCCACACGGATGCTGCATTGAAAACCCCTGAATTAGACCACAGAAGGTGGATATCATTGCAATGAACAAAGAATAAAATAGTTTTTGACACAGAAAACAGACCTGGGGTGAAAAAATGGTTGTGACCGGAAAGCCTTTTAGTTCCTCGGAAATCTTTGAGACTATTGGAAACGTGCATTTATTTATTCTGCTTGTGTTTCTCCAAATGTTACCATGTTCCAGTGTAGGCTTCACTTTTCTATTGGATACATTTTTGTTTAGCGGACAATCGCGCTGTTTTTTTTCTTTTTTACAGGGGCCCCAGTCTTTTCATTCCCTTATCATCTGCATCTCCATCAATGAGCCTGCAGTCTGTCAGAGAGAGAAAACACTAATGCATACACTTCATTCAGGAGAACGCTGGAAACTCTGTTTTAAATTACAGATTAACAATATACAAATGCTGAAAGTCACTATGGGCACATTTCATTACATTCCCCTGTTTTGTGCAAATTAGCCATGTCTTAAATACACAGAACTGCCTTCATTGAGAGACATGTGCACTGTGATACTACTGTACATACTGTAACTCCTGATGTGTCCAGCACCACAGACTCAGAGTCCAGTGGTATTCAGGAGGAAATGCATGATATGTAAAGTTTGTGTTGCTCTTTAATGTTTAACCTCTAATGTGTAATCTAAAAGGAGAGAAAACACGAAAGTAATACATCGCTAATGACTGATGCATATCTTTCTAGTGGTACAGTCTATACCTTGCTACCACATAGACAACAACTGTACCATGTTCTTCAAGCCCTCAAATGTATACACTCAAAGTTATATATATTCCACATGCCGTGTAGAAGGTTTCACGTCAAGAGCTCGTCTAACCAATGTCCTCTAGGCCAATGTGTCTCTAGGTGTGAACAGATAATTTCATAAACACCTTTGAGGACCGTAGCAAACCTAACCTTTTATTCCACACAGCCTGATCCCCGGCGTGAATCCTTCCTCGTGGCATTTTTGAGCACACTCTGTCACACAGCGGATTTGGGTGATGTAAATTTTTGGGTCGCGGATCAGTACCAGTGCCTTTGGAAAGGAGATGTAGGGAATGAATAAAAGCAAGCCGGCTGAGGTGTGGGTGGCGCCTTCGAAATGCCACAGCTACAGTCCCATCTGTAAAACACTCCGGTGGCATTTACCTGACAGTGGATACATCCTCTGTTTCTCTTTGAATTTACATTTCTTCTTTGTCTCTCCTCCCTCTTGTCCTCTTTATCTTTGCTGCGTGCACCGTGGCATGACAGTTTAGTCTGCCTCACAGCAAGAAGGTGGAGCCAGTTAGCTATCATGCTAAAGAGAAATATATACGTCAAAACACATATCCTCAAGCTGACTATGAAGTAGGACAGACCAGGGCTGGTTGTCACATGGGTTGGTTGTCACATGGCTTATTATAGCCACATTAGAGGGCACTTTATGTTGGTACTAATATAATATGTGTCTTGGCTTCTTGTTCTCTTGCAATAAATTAATGTTTCATGGATTATTTTCTTAATGAGAGCTTGTGTTTTGTTAGCGTCTTAAACACGAGACACTCGTCTGAACGGGGAGTGTGCATATGTTCCCACAGCCCTATGTTCCCACAGCCCTATGTTCCCACAGCCTTATATTCCCTCATTTCTAAGGTTGTTCAAAATTAGGCCCACATTTCCTTCAATCAATTTGCATCAGATTTTATCCCCATTTCTCCCAATTTGGTAGTCAATTACACCCAACTTATTATCCAGTATCAGTTGACTACCCTAAATGCCAAATTCGCTCCGCACCACTCTGCTCCGACCCTCTTGGCCAGTGTGCAGCAAATGCGTTGCTATTTTAGGCCAGGTCCACATCCACTGCTCCGCCGGCTCAGCTCTGCGCTGCGCTCCGCCAAGACCAAATTACGGAGGACCTCTATTTTTCTTGTCCGTCTGCGCCGCGCCGGAGAAGCTACACAGACCTCATACATCTCACGCATGCGCTACTAGACGTAACGCACCCCGGCGGAGTGGACTGGAACGGATGTAGTGGCCGTTGAGTTTTGGGGGAAGCTCGGAGGTGGCCCCCGGCGGTGCGGAGAGGAACGGAGGATGTGGAATCGAGCAGTAAGAGGGCAGTGGGAACATAGGGCCTAGTTTTCAAAATTTTCAGTGAAAAAAATCTTAAGAAACGTGGGAACATAGGGCTGACCCCTCTGAAAGTGAGAGTTTAAAACTATAAATAGTTTTATCCAGCGAAAACTTCGTTGAGCATTGATTTGTAAGTATTTTAACATTTATTTATTTATTTCTAGAAACAAAAACATTACACTTTTGTCTTCTAAATTCATGGTAACACCAAAAACCCCATTAAAAACAATAAGGACAGACAATTGTAACTGCATCGCACATGGGGCACATTGATTTTCAGCCGATTTCCCTGAGTTTGACAATAAATCACTATTCACCACAATGAGATGTTAAAAAGGAAGGGCCACCTACTTCAAGTCAAGAGTGGGAGCTTTCATTTATGTGACTCAGTGGCGTGTGGTGCATTTACTACCTAGGCCCTCTGTGGCACAGCACACAGTAATGTAAGCTTCAATACAAAGTCATAGAAGAGAAGGCCTTGCTGGCCTTGACCGCACGCCATTGGTGTGACTCTTGTGGGACGATCTGTTAAAAAGTAGTGGACAGTAGGGGGAGAAAAGTCTTACAACCAGCCCCTGTCTCCCTTACTGTTTTGATACTGTATGTGATTATTTTGTTCAACGGCATACACTGTGCATGCGCCGCCGGTGTGCATGCAAACATTCTATTGAATCTATATTAACCTGATAAAGTCTGAGCCACACTTGTGTTACATAGGGCGCAGCTCACATGGCTCTAAATCAGCAGCATTGATTGGGCAGCTTTAACGCACCGACAAAGGGCCATGATCACTCATCGTGTTAAAAGCAGATTATCGGTTTGTATCTTGTTACAGTCATAAAGATTTCCCATCCTCTCTCCTTTCTCTTCCATTTTAACACATTAGCAGTCTTTCTTTGGCCTAATTTGCTCAAAGGATAATCTTCCATGTTGGGTTTTAGTGCGGCGGGAATCATGGACGCTGCTGTTTGGTATTGTCCACAGATTCAATAGCTGGTTTGCAAGAGATTCTCTGTGATTTTGTGCTTGGTAAATAAGGCTGTGTGAATGTGATCAGAGCATGCACTGCAGTAATATAACGTTTGGTGGAGATTACTGACAAAATGATGACAAAGAACTATGAGAGAAAATGTTTTGCATTGAATGTTTTCTCATAAAAAACAAGGCTTCTTATGCAAAAAAATTGCCTAATGCCAAATTGCCAACTATATTACTATATAGTCGTGTTTAAAATGTGGACATAGGCGTTCGATGACTCAACTCGGCCACACAACTTTCGAGCAAACTGAGAAAGAATCTGGCAGAATCTGTTAGTTGAGATAGCAGTATTGGTATATTTAAAAGCATACATTTTGAGTTTGAAGTCTGGTAGATATTTTGGATATTCAGAGGGGGCAGGTGCCACAGCACAGTTAATTTCCATACTGGCCATTCTGGTCTGAACCGCATTCTACTTCCTATCATTTCCGTCAGTATTTTCCAACAAAAAGCTTAAATTGCTTACTTTGTGTTGTCTTGATGCGAATAATTCTCCCATAGAAATACGTGCCTTTCTGGTGCTCCCAGTCGCTGTGCGTAATTTTCCCAGGGAAAATGCTCCATGGTCCTGCGAAGAAAGATCTGCGTCAAATCCCGCGGCCCCATGTCTATGTTTACCCGTTTTTCACAAACGTTGTCCATATGAAAGTGGCCAATGTGCTGTTCTGCGCTCCAGTGGTAGTCCCTGGGTAATGCCCGAGGCTCTGTGCGCGATCTTGCCCAGGAAGAATGATCCATGTCCCACGAAGACCAAGCCAAATCCCGGGCCATGACATAGAAGGCTCCTGCGGTGCGGTCCCCCTTTTTACAAACGTTGTCCATATGAAAATGGCAATGATTACAATGATTTGTAGCATTTTGGAGATTTTTTTATTTTTTTAATGAACTACTTCTTAGTGAAAATTGATTAATACAAAACTTGAAAATCTGGTGTCTTCAGAAGCTACTAAAGTATACATTTTTTGCAACAATGTGAGAAAAAATTAGAAAAGTTTGCATGTTAAAGTGATTTTTGCAAAATTGTGGCTGTGTCCGAATGTCCACACTATCCCCTATATCGGGCACTATATAGTAGACACGCCATTTTCTAGAGGTGCCCAAATGTCCAGAGAGAAAAAAATAGTGCACTCTAAATTTCCCACAATGCATCTTCAAAAGTAGTGAACAGTGATGGTCACTAAACGGGCCGATATAGACCACAATGCACTGCGAGCATCGGACGTAAACAGCTGACAGCGACTGGACTCAACATGGATGAATGAAACGCTCCAAAACAGTTTTAGTGGCGTGTTGTGGATTATTTACAGTATGTAGAAATCCCCCTGACCCGCTACGGGGACAAGTTGCTAACATTAGCTGCTTACCTTTAGCTTGAGATCGCTAGCTTCTCTTCTCAGGCAACATGCAACAATCCAAGCCGTACTCTTCATTAATGTAAAATCCACGTTGAGTAAAACTTATCTGACAAATGATGAATATATAGCCATAAATAATAAATTGCTTCTTGAATTTGCATCTTGTTGACATTTTGGACACGCTGCTCCCTACTCTCTCCTCTGCAGATCACACCACTGTGGCGCTTGGGTAATTATATGCATTCTAGTAAATGTATAATACATTTAGACTTATGGTCACTTATTTAAAGCTGGACACACACCAGAGGATTATTAGCCAGATTTTTAGTCTGAAGAGGCATAGCTCAATAAAACTTTCTCTCATGGCATGATCTGTGGTGGGACTCCTCATGTGTGTGTATGTATGTCCTCATGTCTGTCCTTAAGTGTGTGTGGTCTGTGCACAGATCTAGTCTCAAAAGATTAAAAATCCTCTAGTGCGTACCTTAAGAGAGCAAACTAGTCCAAAACCTGAAAATGGCTGCCTGTATCTTTTCCTGCAGTGCCTCCACTTACAGTGCCTCTCGAAAGTACTAATACACCTTGAACTTTTGCACATTTTGTCATGTTTACAACCATAAACATAAATATTTTATTTTGATTTTTTTACTGGAAGTCCACACACAAGT
>OMNZ01059697.1:0-15941 GCA_900303255.1 Lesueurigobius sanzi | reverse complement strand
AAATAACTTTAGTTAAAAATCTTTATTTCGAAAAGATGCCAAGTGCACAGCAGATTTTTTGTATTTAAAGTTAAAAAATGGGACCCATTTGGGTGATATTTTAAATAAATTGCACTCGTTATAATGAAATCATACACTTTGTGTAACAATGAAATTACAATAACTAGTTAAATAAATGCTTTATCATAATTAATAAGTGATAATGAGGCAGTGGTTATCAGACTGTTGTGGCTGAGGGCCATTCACTAGAATAATCATGGACATGTTGATTTTATGGCATTCATAACATTTCTGATGCCACTGGCCAGAACAGAGCCAGGCCCAGTGCTCCGCTGTACACCGGTCTAAGCTCAGCTGTGAACAGTGTGAGCACCGTGTCCTCTCGAGTTTTTTTTTTCTCCTTGTCCAGACCAGGATTGAACTGTGATATAATCTGCTGTGTGTATGGATAAAACGCGCTGGTGTTTAGAGCCTGTTGCTTCAGCCAAATGGTTCAACGCATATAGAATAGTTGAACGTGACTCCAAAGCGCTCAACATGAACTGCCTCAGAGTCACAGGGAGAAAGGACGCGATCTACAGGCACGTAGCATTTATTAGTCAGATATATGCTGCACATGGCCAAAACAGAGTCCGGTTAGCGGAGGAAGAGAAGGCAGGTGGACACGACGGAAACCAGAGGCAGCTGCTGCTACATGCTGAATTAGAGCTGCTCTTTACTCTCTACACTGCTGCGACTCGGGTCGTGAACCAAGGGTCCTATGGCTGGTACGAGGCAGTTTTAGGAGGGACTTGAGACCCTCCATAATCCCCGTGGCTGCCGCTGTTCATGTGCGCCTCCGTATACAAAGCTGTGCATCACTCAATTTTTTCAATTATTTTCAATCAAATATTTAATTAACCGAAATGGCACACAAGTGGACCGAACCGAGCAGACCGAAACGGTTCAATACATCCACGTGAACCGTTACACCCCTACCGAACAGTTTTCACACCAGCCCAAACGAACCTTGCAGGTGTCCGAACTTCAGTCCGCTTTAAGCGGACCAAATGGTGTAGGTGTGAAAGCACCCTTATTGGCTTTATGAGTCGGTAGATGCATTTTATGACTAGTAAAAGTACATTTCTACTTTAAATCTAATCTAAAAGACTTAAAGGTATTCTACTCAAGGTACAACTTATATTAGACTTTTATTCTTTCTACGGTTAGTGGTGACACTGCTGGAGTGAGATTCTGCTGAGAGACTAGTATCCTGTCCTCAGCCTGTGTCTGTGATTGTTAACAGTGTGTTTCCTCTCTTTTCCTTTTCTTTTACCCAACCTTTATTTTAATTTTCCATTTCTTTGTCTGTCTGTTTTGGTTCTGTTTCAACATTGTTCTGAGTTTTTTCCTCTTCTTTTTACCGTTCATTTTAACTTCTACTTTACTGTCCCATCCCTCATTGGACTTATTGTTTGCTGTTTTGTGCATTGGGCTTGCTTGAACATGGTTTGTGCAATTGCCTACATCTTTGTGCCTATCGTTCTGGTTTTCTGTGTTGCTAGTTTTTATGGCCGCATCCTCATTATCCTCACATTTTCTACCTCAAAACACAGCAGCAGCCGAGCAGCAGCCAGACTCCAGAGCAGCAGTCCCAGCCTTCACAGCCGCAGCAGGCCCATTCTGGAGGCTTCACGCTGGAGTCACCGCACATACCAACGCCACAGCAGTCCCTGGCCTCTGGAGCGTCAGATGTCAAAACAACCCCAGGTCGGACTCTCTACACTCATGAAAACTCACAAGTTCTACTACTTTTTTTCTGTTGCATTTTCAAAGCCAAAGGGGACGCAAGATTTAAGTTTTTAGTGGTTACATGTTTTGTTTTAAGCACTAGCATTCTTTAAGAACACATCGTAAAGTTTGTTTTTCTGTGTGCACGTTAACAAACTACAGTGTTATCAATGAACAGAATTTAGGGCAAATAAATATAATCAAGCAAAGATTTGACAGATATGACTTGCTTTTAGGGGTGTAAAGATGCACAATTTTCACAAACACAGACAATATTTTAACAAAATTTTGATGATTAAATAAATTATTTTTCCATATTGTTCAATTAGGGCTGGGACAAAATATCGTATTGCAATACCCAATACCAAGTATCGATACTTTATTCAAGTATCACTGATATCTATGGAACCAAACGTCTTGGAGCCCACCCATGTCCGTCTAGGCCTCTGTTGAAAATGTGTCACTGGTCTGCTGCCATCTTGTTTTGTGTTTACATAGCACATGTTGGGTAAATGTATGGAGGTAGGGGTGTTAAAAATAATCCATTCTCGTATCTATTCAAAATGCGTCCAAATCCATGTATTTTGGGTGAAATATTCATTGCCGTGCCTAACTTTGGTGCTGCACTTTTACTCCCGGCCACTAGTTGGCAGTACACCGTCCAGCCCGCTAGAATGCGCGAGTTACACATTGTAGTCTCGCTCGGAGCACACACACCCAGTGAAAGTTTCAGAGGAGGACGCTCCGACTGAGGCACTTAAACTCTTAATTTCAACTCACTTTTACAGCAAAAATTGAGGCCTAGATTTTAATGAGCCGTTGTTCACTTATAGCATTTGCTCTTCTATTTAGCCGTGATCTGCCACTCTGCGCTCCTCTACTGGCTCCTCTCTCGACTTCTCTTATACGTTTTTATAGCACCCAACCCAGCGAAATGGATTTATCTTTGTAGCATTTATCACAGGAATAACAACGGCGGGTAGAAACAAAACGAAACACTTCTGTAAAACTTTTCGTGGTAGAAATGACGCAAAGGGGTAGAAGTGATTACACGAGCGCGCCCTGTTTGTGTTTGTGCTAAAACACACGCTGTGGAGGAGCTACATGAGGCTTAAATGAGCTGTGCCTGCGATTGTATATTTCAACAGGGTTGAAGTTTCTGTACAGGAATTAAACTGTTATTATTGGCCACCAAGAGCTCCAACTAAAAAGAATCTTGGAAAACATGCATTTAATTGGTCTCCCACCGGAGAAATTTTAGCGTAAGCATTTTTAGTGTAAAAATAATCCAAAAAATTGCTATGAGCCTGGATTTTTTGTGATAAAATTCTACAGTATCCACAGGACCAACTGGACCCACGAAACATTTTTCTAATGTCCACAGCCTTACCCATTGACATTTTATATTTGGGTAAAAACGATGTGAGAAATTAAATTTTCGCCTAATTTTTTGTTGTTTAGTCTGCTTTTATCATGATTATTTCATTGATGTGACCCTTCTACAGCATACACAGAATACAAATTAAATTGTGTTCATCATAACGATGCCAAGCCCTTGATGGTGCATCATGAGGAGGTAGGGATGGGGGATCAAAGTGCCATGAGATTTCTCATCTCTGTGTAAAGTCATCTTGCGAGATTTTTTTTTTTTTTAGAAAGCTGCATAAAAATATAAGCTCACTTAACAGAAAACTGCTTGGTTTCTTAAATGAATATTCATTTAGTTTATAGTAGTTACTCAAAAATGTGACCATAATATTGGTTTGCTCTTAAAAAATGAATATTTTCATCGCTCTCTCTTTGGGCGGTGGCACTTTAAGAGATGGAGCCGCTGCAGCAGCACTCGCAACATACAGTACTTTACTTTCTCTTTCGTAGCTTCAAAGTCTCCGCTGTCGAAACGATGGCTCACGCTGCTCGTCGCGGTGATTCCTCTCTATATTTTGCGTTTATAAACGTGCATCTGCCACACACAAGAATGAAAACAACAGCAGGTGTGAGGGCACGAGGTCCCTGTTTGGGTCCCACACAAGTCAAATGTGCATCTTATTAGAAATATGTGTCTGCGGCTCCTGAAAACAAGTTTTATGCGTTAAATCCTGTTTAGTTAATAATTGCATTTCAATGCCTTGAATAATAGGAAGTTTAATCAGAAAATAATTGTACAAAATTAGTCCAATTCATGAGCCTTGTCCAAATATAAAATTACCTGCACAGCTACATTTAGGAATCAATTGAGAATTGATAAAGCACAGGAATAAGATGAATGTCATTATCAATAACATTGTGTGTTAATTCATTAATGAATGTCTTCTGTGAGAATATACATTATTAATAGTATTGATGATACATTTGACCGGTAGTGTATGTCAAGTGGAATTACACACAAACAAAACCTTAACAAGTTTTTCTTTTGGTGTTTGCTTAATCCCAGATGTTACATCAAAGCTGGAGCCAGTTGTTCAGAAGTCTTCCTCACCTGTGCATGTTTCGCCTGCAGCCTCTGTCGAAAGGCTTGAAGCTCCTGTACCCGAGCACTCTTCTGTGCAACTAGAGCGTTCCTTCCCTGCGCCACTGTCCACTGTCCCACTGGCAGCCTCCAACAGCAGCGAGCGGCTCTCTGCATCGCCCTCGCCCCTGGCCGCAGAACACAAACCAATCCCTAACACGGACAAACCTGTTTCAGACCCTCCACGGACTCTGACCCCCTCTCCAGCTCCACTTCCTAAGACTTTAAATGGCCTTGCAGACCCCGTGGCTGAACTAAACACGCCGCCCCACGACTCTGTGCTTCTATCTTCAGTGGTGCTCTCGCCTCAGCTCTCGGCCCCCGGCTACAGAGAGGCCCCGTCCGATGCGCTGCCCCCCGACGTGAGGCCCGAGGTGCCCATCGCTGCTGCTGTGCTCTCACCTCTGGCGCCTGTGACTGTGGTCCCAGTCACGCTCACCTCAAATTCCACCCCCGTTTTGCCCATGATGCTACCCCCGGGTCTCCCACCTCTAGTGCAGGCCACGACAGAGGCGGAGGAGCCCAGCAAACCTTTGGACTCAAAAGACATATGCTCCCGAGTGGGGGCAGAGGCTCGCAGCACCGTAATAGACAGCAAAACAGAGTCTCAACCACAAGCGAACGCCAGGAGAAGTCCAACCACAGGTACAAGTCTGTCCATAATAGGGCTGCACAATTAATATCGAATCGGCATCGCAGTTTTTAACCTGCAATAATCTAATCGCAAAAGGCACGTGTTCCCCTCATAAACACGTTGATGATACGGATTTGATTTTTTCTCTATTATTAATGTTGTGCAGCATGAACCGGAAAATATTTGCTGACAATACTCAATTGCATGAAAAATATACAATAATAAATGAATATTAAAATCTCAAATTGAATTGCAATTTCTAATATTTTGTCAAAATAATTCGTTTTATTAAAGCAATTCGTTTTTTGTCAAAATGGTGCAGCCCTAGTCCAGTCATTTTTATAAATTTGTTTTTATTTACACATGCAGTGAAGAAAATCTCACTGAGCAAGTGCAAGAGCGTCGTATGTTGGAGAGGTTTATGGGTCGACCCGAGATCGCTCTAGTTTCAGCTGCTTCTGCTTCAGCTTTAGTTCAGTCGTGTTCACTTGCAGCGTCTGAGTCTCATCCCGAACTCATCCCCATGGCAACGAGCACAGTCTTGTCAATATGGCAACAGGCATGTGTGTGCTTCTCTGATGTTACATGGAGGTAATTTCTCTCTCTCTCTCTCGTGGCTAAATACAGTGAGGCTGATGCCGCTGACAGAGGAGAAATGCGCTGTGTGAAAGAAATGGCCTTAAAGCGGAGAGTCTTTACTGTGCAGAGGAGAGGGACAGAGCGAGAGAGATAAAGTTTATCCAATTTTGTCTCGTCAGACGCATGTTCCATATGTTCTGCAGCACAGGTGAGGTAGCATATAGAATAATACATGCTAGAAACTCTTTCTTCGTTAACAAAGCAGAATGAAATTAACACTAGGTCGAACCTTTCACACCACACCTGTATCGGCGCAGAGTCAGAGACCAGCAGTTTGAGTGCAGCTCTTTAGACCGGCCTAAAGTGGTGCGGCTGCATTCACACAGACTCTTAACGCGCTGCTCTGGGATCGAGAGCCTCTTTAGGTCGACCTAACCAGTGGCAGTGTGAAAACCACCTTAGTGGCATTAACTTCTCCCGTGTTTTCTTTCCTCTTTAGCTTATTAAGCTAAATTATTTGATGTGGTATCAATGAATTCATACACAAGAAGCGTGTCGTTTAAACATGAAGAATGATGAGTAACATGGAAGCAGATGTTGACTACATAATGACACAATTCAGAAACCGTGCTATGATGTCATTGACCAATTAAATGCATTACTTGTCTTTAGTCAATCAGGCTGCTGCTACTATACCAAAGACCTGGAGGAAACCAAATGAAGGCATCTCTACAGCAGGGGAGACCCCTCAAAAGGAAGAGGAAGTAAGAAAAAGCATTTATTTCAAACCAGTACTCAAAGGACACAGATTTCTTTACATTGTGCAATTAGTTTGTGCATCACAGTTACTGATACGGACTGAATGAGTCACTTAAGGACTGCTTATCACGACAGCAAGGGGCATGTATAAAGCACAAGAGCAGACAGACTGCACAATGTTGGAATGTTTAATGTGAAAAATGTTTCCACATGTGGTGAAGAAAGTACCTATAAATAACTTTAGGGTGTTGTTATCCGGGAGTGACAGAAAGTACTCATCTATCACCTCCACTGCTCAGCTGCCCCCTGCCACTCTGGTTTCCTTTTCTTTTGCTACAAAAGAAATCTGTCACCAACAAATAACTGTGTTGTGCGTATTTTGGCATAGTAGTTTTAACAAGTATGCAGAGAATGCACTGTAGTGGATTATTTTTGCATGAATTACCAAAGAAATGGGATTAAAGTCCTGTTTTTTTCTTTTGTTGGCTCTACATCAGGTCCATTACAACATCAGTTATTTAAGAATAACATAATTATAGATACTTCTATTTGCTGTGTTACAAACACCAGGCTGCAGAGCTCCAACAAGGCTGTTTGTGAAAGTAATTGGATGTTTGCTGCTCACAGGATGAAGCGTGTCCAGTAGATGAGTCTATTGGAGAGCACGGCCTGCACTCAGATGTGTTGAGCAGCAGCCCAGTGCACCTACCATCAGTCCTGGCCCCCAGCACCAGCAGCCCAGATGCAGACGGAAAGGCCACTGGTCTGGAGGAGAACGGTGAGGCCGATATGGAGCCAATGGGGAATGGCGCGGGCCACATATCAGAGACTGAGAGCAGTGACAGTGGAATAGCGCCCGGAGACAAGGAGAGCTCAACAGGGGCTCCACCGGACATAGAAGGTTGGTGTCCCAAAACTGTATAAACACTGTTTACATTTCCCTTTGATGTTTATTTTGACTATCACTGATCCAGACCTGACTGAGGCCACTGGAAAACGACAGTATGACAGAGATTTCCTATTGGGCTTCCAGTTTATGCCAGCATGCATACAGAAACCTGAGGGACTCCCACCGATCAGTGATGTGGTGCTCGACAAGGTGAGTATAGTTAGCCTTTAGTTCCTTTAGAAAGCAGGTTAGTTGTGTTGTTAACTGCTTTCCTGACTGGTCTAATTGTGAAACCTATTTTTATTACTGAGGATTTTTGTGATCCACATTTTGAATAGATATTAAAGTAATAAAGAGGTAATTATCTTTACTTCAAGCATAATGACACTTTTAACCCACTTTTGAGGTTTTAACTCATTTGGGTGAAAACGAGGTTCATGCCACTGAAAGTCTGCTTCAGTCTTTTGATCCACACATGCACAGGGGTGGAGCATATGGTCAGGAGAAATACTGTTTTGATTAAAATCACATTGCTATTATGTCACACTTGGCAGTGCTAAAGAGTTTGTGCCCCACCCCCGCCTCTGTAAGAGAACATCCAGACCCGCACTCTAGCAATTGAGCGGAGTACAGTTTTTCATCGCTCTATGGGACTTTAAGAGGAAACGCAACTGAAAGTTGAATTTCATTTCACTTCATTTGTAACTAATTAACCATGTCTTCCACTGTCCCCACCTTTTTAAATGATCGTCAGAAAATAACCCTTTTCCCTGGAAAATTATGCAAAGATATGAAATGACTGAGATTTGTGCCAGACACATAAGCCTGTAGTTGTGAACTTCACACACAGATGATTGTCATTTTTCTTAGTTCACAGTTCAATGAGGTGCCCCTCTCGCTGCTCCCTCTGCTGTCCATGACAAAGATATCCATGCTCTCTGTTGCAGATGAACCAAAATAAATTGCCATCGCGAACGGTGGATGCCAGGGTGATTTCCAGAGGACCAGATTTTACACCTGCCTTCGCAGATTTTGGCAGACAGATGAGTGGGGGCCGAGGCTCTGCTGTGAGTTACACAAATAACAAGTACACACTCCAGCTGTCTCATCACAAGTTACAAAAACAGTTTTCACCTTCACTTTCAGCATGCAACAAATCACTTGCTGCTTTTGTGATTAAATAGTTAAACTTACTCTCTATATATCAATTGCTTAGGGCAGTTCAGACATTGAGACGCAACATGTACTCAAATACATATTTTGTATCATTGTGAAATAATTGTTGTGCACATGGCTGGTGAGCAATGTTATCATTTCATGTTTTTATATGGGTACTACTGGTTAGTAATATACACACATCCGTGTTGCTGTGGTGTTTATACAGCTATTTTTACTTTAGTGTTTTGTGAACGCTCAGAATAGCACTGTCACTGTGTTGATAAAATGTATTATTTCTTGTTCCAGCTTATGAACATCAGCTCACGGCGGCCCCCTCCCAGGAAGATCATCATGAACGTGTCGGTGAATGATGATGTACAGCTGAAAAAGGCGGAGAACGCCTGGAAACCTGGGATGAAAAGGGAGGAGGTTCCAGAGGATCCCGAGACCATTAAAACACAGGTAGGACAAAAATAACATTTGTTTTTATGTAATACTTTTTCAGATGAAGAATAAACAGTTGTGGGAAGAATGGTAGTTCATGGGGGTCTCCAACCTTTTTTAACCAATGAGCTACTTAGCTTAGTAGTTTCCCTTGAAAAAGAGATCTGCAGATTCTCAAAGGGACTTTCCTGGTTAAATAATGGTTAAATTTTAAAAAATGAACGCAATTAAAGTAAATTACTAGTTTCTGCTTCATACTTTGCTATATTCGCTGCAATGTTTGGAGATATTTTGTTCAGAACAAAGAAATGCATCTAAAATTTGATTCATGAAGTGTATCTAGAAGTCTAGTAAGCCTTTGGCGACTCTGAAAGGGCATTTAGTGCTGGTTTATGTTTAGAGGGTATGCATATGCATTCTTTTCATTTTAAACAGAAGCAGAACATTCCAGACTGAGACGCAAAATGAAATAATTTCCTCGACAGTGTCGATGCAATGTTTTGACATCACATGCATAACCTCTATAGATCTCTTCTCATTTTTTTCTGAGCAGTGTGTGTTCTCAGTTCATTCAGTTATTGGTCATTTAGCTCTGTGCTTTTGTACATGCCAATTCTTCTCTATTGTCTCAGTACAACCGACATCTCTTCGATTCGTTGACCCAAACATGACACATGTTCCCACAGGAGCTCTTTAGGAAGGTCCGAAGCATCCTGAACAAACTGACGCCTCAGAAGTTCAATCAGCTGATGAAGCAGGTGACGGACTTGACCATTGACACTGAGGAGAGGCTTAAAGGGGTCATTGACCTGGTTTTTGAGAAGGCCATTGATGAACCTAGCTTCTCCGTTGCCTATGGAAACATGTGCCGCAGCCTTGCCAGGGTGAGCTACACATTTGTCAAACTAAACTAGTAACTTGTGAAAAGAGCATGGTTCTTGCAATGCAATACTGATGTTGGATCAGATACAGGTATCAAATTATGCCCAAATTTTAGTCACCACTGTTTACATTATGCGGATAATGCTACAGCTCACACACACCTACGCTTTAAAGGCCCAAATCTATCATTAAATGTAAAGGAAGTATTTATTGTATTTGTTTGGCTCCTTCATAATTCTGGTATAAAAATAAAATCAATTAGTGATAGAATAGTAATGGACTCCATGTGTTGTATTGATCAAGCGCCCTCCAGGAGACTTGGTTCTGGCGTTTCCCTAATGGTGCATGTGTAATCTGTGTTTCCAGCTCCAAGTGCCCTGTTGTGGGGTTTTGTCCACCAATACAGTAAACTTTCGCAAACTTCTTCTGAACCGCTGCCAGAAGGAGTTCGAAAAGGACAAAGTTGATGATGTGGTGTTTGAAAGGAAGCAGAAAGAGGTGGACGCTGCAACGGTAAGGCAGTTCAGCCATTTCCAAGTGACCTAAGGATATCCTTGTAAGCCTTGTTTATGATTGAAAACACAGATGGTACATCAATGGACAGACCATAGGAAATGGGAATGCTATGATCGAAGCTCACTTTAGCCTTCTCTTTTAGGCGACAGAACGCGACAGACTACGAGATGAGCTAGAGGAAGCCAAGGACAAAGCTCGGCGGCGATCCATCGGCAATATCAAATTCATAGGGGAGCTTTTTAAACTAAAGATGTTGACTGAGGCCATTATGCACGACTGCGTGGTAAAGCTGCTGAAGAACCACGACGAGGAGTCCCTGGAGTGCTTATGCAGGTTACTCACCACCATCGGCAAGGACTTGGATTTTGAAAAGGCCAAGGTATGCAGTATGCTCTCACAATATGTACTGTATATTACTCTTTGATATGATGGTTCACGGATCTTATTTGTGGTTTAAGAAAAAGTATATTTATTATGCCGTTTTACACAGAATAAACACAAAATACAAAATGGGTTACAGCTTTTTTACACTAAAAATGTTGCATATCAATTGTTTCCTGTTTTCTTAAAGGTGCATTATGTAACTTTTTATGTAAAAAAAACTTTACATTGGTTCGTATTCAACATTTATACCACGTATCCTGTGATAGAGCAAAGCACCAGTCTCAGCTTTCATTCAGAGCCACACGGCTGCAGTGCGCGGAGAAGGGGCTGACCAGCGTGAGCCAGTGATGGCCTGACCCTCGAGGTCATAAGATGTGACGTGGTGTGTGGCTCTAGTTCATTTTACCTACCGCTGTAAGATTTAATTTAGGCCCCGCCCCCTACAGCAAAATATAACCTACAGCCTGTGAATAACAGTAAGTGTTTTTAAACACAAGGAAACTACATTTTTAATAGACCTATTTACTTCTTTCACATTTTGGTTTATATTGTATTTTACCAGCCTTGTGTTTGTATGTGGTCAACTTAATTTGGAAATATGAATGAATGAATAATCTTTATTGTCATTGCAACAAGTACAACGAAAATGTTGTAGTCCAGTTGGTCTCTTCCAAAAAAAGTCAATAAATGTTAAAAGGCAATTAATCCTTTAAAATGACATATGACACACTCATCAGTTACATTAGGCCTATGGTCGGTCACATTTGACAGCATTCAGTGTGGCAACTGCACTTGGATAAAAACTGTTCTTAAATCTATTTGTCCTGGTCTTAATGGACCTGTGCCTACTCCTTGAAAGTAGTAATTGGAAGAGGGAGTGTCCTGGATGTGAGGTGTCCCTGATGATGGTTTGGGCCTTCTTGAGGCAATGTGAGTTGTATAGCTCTGTCAGAGAGAGGAGTGGGCAGCCAGTGATCTTCTGAGTAGTGTTAATGATCTAATAAAGCCCAAATATAGAGCAATAAAAACATGTATTTATTGCATTTAAAGAACCGATAAGAGTACAGTTAAAGTACTGGATCGATAAGGAGTATTGTTAAGAGTACTAGTATCAATAAATCCTTAACGGTACAGATCCCTAATACTACGGTTGTAAAAAGTGATGGATGGCATTAACCGCTCTTGGCACAACTTTAGCTGCTGTTAGCATAATATTGGCACATATTTGTGATGAACCCCGCCCCCTAAAGAGTAGCCCACTGGTTATGTGGAAAAGCAAGACCTCCAGGGTAGGGTAGATACACGTAAATCCGAGGATTGCGCCCTGGGCTGGACTGGGCTGAGTAGAAGCGCGCTACATGGAAAGACTATTCGTGACCCAGTGGCTGTGCAGCATGGCACCTTTACTTTCCATCACAGTGGCCTCTATGACGCTCCAGGATCAATTGTTTTAGGGTAACTGATATGAAACCCTAAAAGCTTTTGATGCTGCACCCATACAGTCACTGGGCCATTGAAAGTCAAATACCCATAATATCAAGTAAAATAAAAAACGGATTCACACAAAAAGTTACATAATGCACCTTTTTAAAGTTTTAGTTTAGTTTTTTTGTATTTTGACAGAGAAAATCCAACCCACTGTAGGTTTGTGCCATTTTAATTAAAATGGTTGCCCAATAAATCGGGCCAGTCTTTTGAATGGCTTTCAGATGAACAGATCCTAAAGATTCCACTCACTGCTGCATATGTGACAATTTTGGATGCATTCAGGTTACAGTAGATTTCATCCTATTTCTATAGACATTTTTAGAAAAAGATCAGAAGACACTGTAAAATGGATATTGGCCTGAGATGTTTGCTCAACGTTGACTCATTAGAGAATTGGTTAATCAAAATTATTCATGCATCATAAACACACAGACACATGCCCTCATACTGCAGATACTTGTTCAGGACAATAACTTTTGGGTGAATTGTCTCTGCAGCCCCGAATGGACCAGTACTTCAATCAGATGGAGAAGATAGTCAAGGAAAGAAAGACGTCATCTAGAATTCGGTTTATGCTTCAGGATGTAATAGACCTGAGATTGGTGAGTTTGATCAATTAATCAATCATCATGCTCCCACATATTTCACAAGTGATTTTCTGCAAGATTGTATTTTAGCACCTTTTTCCACTTACACATGAGAAAGCTTGAGCAAAAAATGAAAAGTGCATTTCAATCTTATTTAGTTTGAACACGGTAATTGTTATTTTTCCCCCAGTAATAATTCTATTTGTATCCATAGTCTGGAAAGTCTGGAGATTGAATTGATAACACAAAGACGTTCATGTTGTGTATTGGTCATTTTCAACAAATCTCATTATTTCCGTTTTCTCATTTTGTTTTTTTAGCACAACTGGGTGTCCCGAAGAGCCGACCAGGGCCCCAAAACCATCGAGCAGATTCACAAAGATGCCAAAATTGAAGAGCAGGAGGAGCAGAGGAAAGTGCACCAGCAACTGCTCTCCAAGGACAGCAAGCGGCGCATAGGTCAGTGTCGCACTCCAATCCTCTTTAAGGCTTAGTCACATCGGCATATCTACAGCGCCTCAGGAAGTCAATGAGCAAACGGGAGCCCTCTTCCTGTCTGAAATGCCCACACAAGCCCGCATTGTATAGCGTAGCAGACAGGATACTCCTGTCTAGCAGACCCATAACACTTTGATATAATACTTCGACATAAGAATCTGTCTCGTTTGTATTGTGGTTGAGCAGATCCCAGAGAACAGAGGGAACAGAGGGACCAGCGCATGCAGAGAGAGGAGACCTGGAACACTGTGCCCGTGACGAAGAACAGCAGGACTATCGACCCCTCAAAGATCCCAAAGATCTCCAAGGTCCGATGGAACACAAATGTCAACTTGTGCGGTCATCATAAAACACAAACGCATCACACATGGAGTTTTACTTTTAAAGATAATATTTCAACAGACCTGCACAGCTTGTCCTTTATGGTAAAATATGGCACATAAGCCCCCTGCTGTATGCTTTAGGTATTGCTACATAGAAAAGTGCTTGGTTTATTTGTTGCCAAAGTGTGTCATATGTAATGGCTTGTGATTGTCTCTTTTATACAGCCTCAGATGGATGAGAAGATCCAGCTGGGCCCACGGGCTCAGGTCACATGGGTAAAAGGCAGCAGTGGAGGTGCCAAGACTAGTGACTCAGGTAGGAACCCTCTTAAACTACGCTAAAGCAAAGTTACACCTCGCCACACACCAAAAGATAATATGCCTGAAAGCTGAATCCTCTCAATTCATGTCAAAATTGAAATTTTGTATTCGTAAATTGAATTCAGATGATTACATCTAATGGGGTTGATTGTATTATCATTATAATTGAAATAAACTAAAAAAATAACAAATCCTCAACTTGAACACAGAATTGACCATAAACCTGATGATTAAAAAGCACCATGATGACAAATGAGATTGCAATTTTGATGATTTTTTTTAGTTTAATTTCACAGCTAGTGTTGGGCACATTATTTAAAAAAAAAGTTATTAGTTACAGTTATTCATTACTTCTCCCAAAAAGTAACTCTGTTGGTTATTCAGTTACACTCCGCTTTGACCTGGCGTCTTTCAGCAGTAGCTAATGGACAAAGCATGTATTTACCAAACGCATGATATTAGAACATGTCGAGGCTAATGTCAGTGATTGTAAACGGCGATAAAAGAGCCGCTACATAAATAAACATCACTGACTCACCCCCGATATTACCGTGGACGTCTCTAAAGCACAAACGCATAGCAGCTTCCGCATTTCACTGTCCCCGCCCGCTTTACGTCGTCAAATAATGAAATATAGCCACGATGACGTCCATTAGTGTTGGCGTTTTTTCCAGTTGTGGAGACATGGCCGCGTGTAGTGCTTAAACAAGTGAACATGTCAGGACACACTTAGCCCCGCCAAACACCTCCTCTGATTGGTCCCCCCTGTAAAGTCAATCACTCTCAGCCAATGGGCATCTCTAATACTCTTTCTAGCTTCCTAAACAATGATCTGCTGCTCTCTCTCTCTTTGGAAATACATAATGCATTAGTAACTTACATGGAACGCTTTGATAACTTATAGAAAACTTATACCAACCTATGCTTAGCGTGTGCCTAACGACGCATAGTACACGGCACTGGAATCCACTGGTAAAACGTGCCTCTTCTCCACCTCTGTTTAATTTCCATTTGAGTGAAAGCAACAGTGGCACCTGATGACTATAGTTCATCTATCTTGTCGTCTGCGCAGAATTACACGAGTTGTTGCTCATCACAATACGAGACAGCAGCATAAATGGCAAATGGTGAATTACAGATTAGCAGCAAATGTAAGTGTGGACATACCACATAGTGCAAATAGAGCAGTGCAAATGGAACAGGTTATTCAGTTTGCATTAGACTGATACAGAGTTAAGTGTTCATGGCTCTGATACAGAGTTATTAAGTGTTCATGGTTCTGATTTAGTTGCTCTTGGCAGAACCTTGATATTTCTTCAGTGGGTGGTTACTGTTTTGCTTCACTCGCTCTGGCTTGGATTACTTTTCAATACATTTAAAGGGAAGACTTCACTGTGCATTCACGTACAGGTCTAGGAAGGTAGCTGCTGAAAAAAAGCATACATTGCGGGGGTAAAGGCCCAGTCACACCTTGACGATTTAGCCAGCGTATGCGCAGATTTTCTTAAAACGCTGGCGTACGCTGAACTTTCAATGATTTTTTATTTTTATTTTGGGCGTATACATGGAGTATGCATAACGAGTCCACAACTTACGCCCAACGACAGCCTAACTACCAAGGATGAATGATTTGTGGGTGAGTGAATGTGGCGATCAGAGGGTCCGTTGGCGCATGATGTGTGCAGCCACACCTCTGTCGGTCTGCCCCAAGGGGCAGCTGGTTACCACTGGAGTGAATGTTAATCAACTCATGTAAAAGCGCTTTGTGACTCTGTCTGTGAAAGGCGCTATATAAATAAAGCTCTTCTTCTTCTAACTTATGCATAGCGCACGGCCGCGTATATGCCGATGATATGAGACAAGCCATGAAGTCTGGAGGAGTACTGATGGTTTCCTACCAATTCCCCTTAAATACTATACACCATTATATGCTAGCTGTAAGTTAGAAACGCGTTCAGTAAGTTCTGTGGTCGTCCTGAACACTTCAAATACGCCTGCATACGCCAATGTGCGTTGGAGAAGTTCTTTTTAAGTTATGCATAAGTTATGCATAAGTTAGGCACAAGTTGGGCACAAGTTGCTCATAAGTTTTGTATAAGCTAGACATCTCCACGAATTTCGACGTATGAGTAACTTACAATTAACGTGTGTCAATGATCACAGAACTTGCCTGTAACTTATGGCCCACGTATGCAGGACG
>OMNZ01059693.1:0-12877 GCA_900303255.1 Lesueurigobius sanzi | reverse complement strand
AAACAAGTTCTAAACAAGGACTAAACCAGGACTAAACCAGGTCTAAACCAGGACTAAACCAGGTCTAAACCAGGACTAAACCAGGTCTAAATCAGGACTAAACCAGGTCTAAACCAGGTCTAAACCAGGACTAAACCAGGTCTAAACCAGGTCTAAACCAGGACTAAACCAGGACTAAACCAGGACTAAACCGGGTCTAAACCAGGACTAAACCAGGTCTAAACCAGGCCTAAATCAGGACTAAACCAGGTCTAAATCAGAACTAAACCAGGACTAAATCAGGACTAAATCAGGAATAAACCAGAACTAAACCAGGTATAAATCAGTACTAAATCAGGACTAAACTGGGACGAAGCCGGGACTAAACCGGGTCTCAACCAGGTCTAAATGAGGACTAAATGAGGACTAAACCAGTTCATCGTAGGAGGTCACTTTGAAAATAAAATACTTTTACTTTTAACCCAATTTAAAAATGTAGTGGAGTAGAAAGTACAGATACAGGCTCTGAAATGTAGTGAAGTAAATGTAAAAAGTATCCTATGTAAAAGTATCTATAACTTGTACTTGTTACTCCCACCACTGCTTTGTCAGAAAGCACAAAGCAAATAGTGGAAACACATATTACTCACCATTGGTTGTTCTTCCTGTCATCATCACTCCCAAAGTCCTGAGACAAAAAGGCAAGAGGCAAAAACATTATCAGAGCGGACTAGCACCACCTACAGGCCATGTCGCATACACGCCCATGAAGGCAACTTTATACATTCCAAAAATCACGTTTTATGTAATTCATGAAAGTACCTCGTTTGCACCCTCCAATTCTTTTTTGTTATAGTTTCACGATGCAATTTACCCACATTAAACAAAACACCAGACACAGATGGCAATATATACTTTTTGACTGCTAAACTTGAACTACTGGTCTACTTAGTTTAATGGATTTAATTTTAAAATACACCAATGTGCCATTTTGTGCGTGGTTTATTAAAGAGAAAAAGAGCACTTTGTTCTAAAAAGCTAAATCCAGAAGCCCTGCATTTACCCCTCCTCCTCCCCTGGCCGGATTTTGTTTACAAATCCTCAGCTGTAACCTCTCACAAAGAACCCTATCCGATGTCACAAAACAATAGTAAATAAATGACCAATCGCGCACATTTCGGTCAATAAATCAAGTTACCGTTGTTAAAACCAGCACCACCCCTTGAGTATCGATCTACTCTCCCCATAGAAGCTTATTGCGCCTTTCCCAACCCCTTCTGTCCTACTACAGGAGAAGAAGAAGAAAAAAAAACAAGGCTGTTCCGCTTACCTCCCCCGCGCTGCTGTTGGTGGTGCTCGCCGTGGATGCTGCACTGGGGGTGGGAGAGCGCTGCAGAGTCACCAGGGCCATGGTCGGTGCTGCTGCTGCTGCTGCTGCTGCTGCTGCTGCCGGAGAGGAGGAGGAGAGGTGGGAAGAGGAGGAGCGCTAGTCTGGGAAGATGCGCGGCGGCAGTGTGCGTGTCTGTCACCGGGGAGAAAATGCCTAGTCAGAGTCTCATCCAGCGGCACCGGAGTCTAGCGGGGCGCACGTTTTCGGGTCCCTCCGCAGTGGCAGCCCGGCGCAGCGGCGAAATAAGCTCCGGTGGGTCGAGATGCGGGTGAGGTTGAACCCGTTTAGAGGTCCGTCCGAGGAGGTTACATCGCCGGAGCGTAGACGAGACAAACAAAATAGCGCGCAGGTTGCAAACAGGGCAGAAATGACATGCAGCTTTGCCGGGCGCCTCTGATTGGCTGGCCTAGTTCGCGTGCACGCTGTGATTGGTTCAATGTTGTCAAGGTGCCTGGCCAGACTACTACACACGTCTCAATAATGCAGTTATAAAGACGTTAATCAGAATGAGCGCGACCCAAACGAGAGTGAGATTACGATAATAAATAATTTTAATTAATAAAATAAATAGAGCAACTTGACATCAAATCATTTTACAGCAGAGTTTACAATTTGTAACAACTTAATAGTAATACAAATGTTTTTGAGACCATGTGTAAGATTCAGTACTTTCTTTGAACAGTGAAATATGGATTTATCAGAAGCACAATTATTGGTGACTTAAAGTGCATATGACAAGTTTCATATTTTTCCTAGCTATTACTTGGTGTTAATTTCGTCTAATGACTAAAATATTTAGTCATAATTTTAGTCACAGTAATATTTGTGCTGACTAAAACTAAATTAAAGTTAGTTAAAGGCCCTTTACCTGATTTTTTAATTGCAAACAATGAAAGAGGGAGCGAGTGAATTCAGTTGATAGTTGTGGTCCAAACACATTCCTAACTTTCCTAATATATTGCTGAAATCCCATTAAGGATTAAGTTTATAAGCATATTTCACAACTAGCGGGGTCACTTTTTTGGGTCACTGTCACAAATGCCAGAAAGGTAGCCTGCATACTCATGGAATTGATTAAAATGCTTAATATTTAATAAGTCCAGTTTTTTTTCCACAAATATGAGTTTACAATATACTAAAGGAGGATAAAACAAATGTCATTCCTCTTCTAGGCAAAAATCAGGTATATAGTGTCTTTAATGAGACTAAATCTATGATTAAATTGTCCAGATATTTTCGTTGATGAAAAAAAGACTAAATAAAAATGAAAAGAAGGAACTAAAATGATCTAAACTTCAGTGACTTCAGTTTGAAAGAGCCTCGTATCATTGTGCTTATTCATGTGGGAGACGCTTCATGAAGCGGAGAATATTAGTAAATCCGTTTGAAAACAATAATATAAATGTAAAGTTTACTCAATCTATTTAATATTTAGGCAAAGATTCATCAGTCTTCATCTGTACTCTGTAGTTGAAGTGTAGTACAGAGTACAGATGAAGAACTCCTGTATGGCTGAGAACTTACACAGATGTATTTCAAATTTTGTCAACTAAATTCACGTGGAATTTCTGTTGACTAATGGTGCGTTCCAGGCAACTGGTACCTGGTAAATGTACCACTTGAAAGTTACCAGTTATGACTTCAGAGCATTCCAGGCAGACGCAAATGTTTGGTTTGAACATCGGTTTACATGTAGTATGTGCTGAAAAATAATGTAAACAAACATGCTAGCACCAAAAGGACCCACCTTTATCATATAATTTGTATATAGGTCCATTCACGAAGAAAGTCTCTAGCAGTGGCATGTTGTGTGACACCATATCAGTGAAGTCGGAGATGCCCAAACTGGTCTTAGTTTACATGTTGTAATTACCAGCTAGAGCGGCATTCCAAGGCATTTTTCCCAGTTGCAAGTTGGATATTTACCTGTTACCAGTTGCCTGGAACGCACCATAAAATTAGACTCACTCCTGTGTAAAGTAATATTGCACGACTGCAGTTATGTAACTTTTAGGTCTACCTCAATGACGATGTCACACCCTCCATGTCCAATCAGTGGCTCCTTTACAGGGAGCCGTTCAAAAAGGATGCTCAGCAGATAACTCATATTATCCAAGACCTTGCTGCAGTGGTGGAAAGTAACAAAGTAAAAAGTACAAGAAAAAAGTAGCCTGTATCTGTACTTTCTACTGCAGTACATTTTGAAATTGGGTTAAAAGTAAAAGTATTTTATTTGCAAAGTGGCCTCTGGCACTGGTTTAGACCTGGTTTAATCCCAGTTTAGACCTGTTTCAGTCCAGATTTAGTCCTGGTTTACTGTATGCCACATTCATTTCTTAAAAAATACCTGGTTTAGTCCCAGTTTAGACCCTGTTTAGTCCTGCTTTAGTCCTGATTTAGACCTGGTTTGGACCCTGTTTAGTCCTGCTTTAGTCCTGATTTAGACCTGGTTTAGTCACAGTTTAATCCTGGTTTAGGCCAGATTTGGTCCTGGTATGCCACATTAAATTCTTGAAAAATAATTGTACTTTTTACTCATGAAGTCCATTTTACAGTGGATACTTTTATACTTTTACTTAAGTAGAAATTTAAGATACTTTTACTTTCTTGGTCCTGTATCTGCATTTTTACTCAACTAAGAATATTGAGTACTTCTTCCACCACTACATTATACTGTATATAACCATTTTCCCTCAGGTTGTCCTCCTGGGTCAGATGAGAACCCTGCACTAAACCCTACAAATCCAAAAAGATCCTCATTGAGTTAACTACATTCTGGTGAAAAATGAGTACAGCTTGTCATATGCACTTTACAGGCAGAGGGGAACATGGACAGCGAGCAGTTTGTCGTTTGTGGCTCCACACATTGAGGTCAGCGTGTGTAGGTGTCAGACGGCACCTGCTCAGTGGAGGGTGTGTGCTCTGCTCCGGCCTCTCGCTCGGCTCCCCGCTCCTGCATGCTTCTGCCAACAGTCTCAATGGGCAGGAGCAGGGCTGCTATACCCGCCAGCAAAGCACACACCCAGTACACAGTCAACGTGAGGTTGGCCGAAGACCTCAGCAGCACCTGCAGCAAGAAAAGGTTGTTAGCTGCACTGTATTGCTGAAATTAGTAATTTATGTCGATGCTCCATATTATTATTATATTGGTTCCATGTCCCTATTGGATCTTATGCTTAACAGGGTTTTTTCTTCATCTTTTATTACTATTCTGTAGGCTATTATATGTGTATATTCTTGAGCTGATGTGACAGCACCATTAACCGATAAGATAATACTTTATTGATCTCACATCTCATGTACTTGTTACAAGAGCTCAAGTCTGGCTTATTTTGTTGTCATTTCGGGTTGCATAAACCAGGCTCACTCTGAGTCTGTCTCAGTTACTATGGAAATGTAGTCAGAGAACTTAGCCTGATCCAGACCTGGCTAAGTTCTCTGACTTAGTTTGACTCTTCATAAACACTGCACTTTTATCACACACTGAGGATAAAACACATTTATTACTGACGCTATTGTTTTATTATTAGATCACTGCAACTATATTTTGAAAGAAATATGTATTTAATTGATAAAAAATGTTGAGTAAATATTATGGTTTATTGATGGCTCATTTCCATGTTTTTTGAATATGTAGCCTATGTACATTTTGCTAGTATTTTTCATTGGTTCCATTATTACTTTGTTCTTTATGTTTAGCACAAAATCTGATTGATAATGTTCTGACATGAGGAGCACTTAAATGTCTGGGTCAGACTGGGTCTTAAGTGTCTTCAGTGATGGTAAAACAACGAGCATCGTGTGGTTATAAAGTTCACCTGTGCGCTGTTTCATTTACATCCATGCTTCGCGTCACTTTTTTCTCTTCCGTGGTGTCTTTTGTCTTAAAGGGAATTCCCCCTTAAGCGTGCGTGTCTTTGCCGTAGTCTTTGACGCTCGACGTATCTTGGCTCCTCTCTTGTGGGCTGCTCGCACACTGCTATATTTAGTCAGACTGGGCTGAGCATGACTACAAAAGCCCTGAACGAGTTTGGTGAAATGGGCTAAGCCTGAACTCATGTGTTTATGCTTAGTTAAGAGAGAAGTCAGGCCGTAAACTAGGGCTGAACGATATGGACAAAATTTCATATCTCGATATTCATGCCAGATATCTTGATATCGATACGACTTGTTGGGTGAAGAGTTGTGAATAGTGTGTGTGTGCTTCGTCTCCCTTACTCCCGCCCTCCTATGTTTGTCATTGGTTGGCGATCCACAGTAAGCACGAAATAAGGGTTGTGGTTGGCCATAAAAATGATGTTTATTGTGACTGCCAGAGCTGTGCATGCAGGGCGAGTGCGGGGTAAATCTATATCGTTTAAATCGTTGCTTTTTCGATATATTAAAGGGACTCAACGAAGGTTGTCCATTTTCATACTCGTGACTGCCACCTCTGGCTGTCCGCGTAACTGCAGTCTCCATGTTAAGCTGGTGAATGACTGCTGCCTCCGCCCGAACATGCAACTTTAGAGTGACGGTGCAGGCTTATAGCTGCAGTTGAGTGGGATAGGTGTGGGCTCACAGTACAGCGCGGGACATTGCTGGAGCATGTAGGGGGTGGAAAATATATTACTTTTTAAATTTTAACTTCCGTAGAGTCCCTTTAATACCTTGGATGTTCATATCTCGATATAGATACGATAACTATACATCTTTCAGCCCTACCGTAAACCTGGCTTTACTGAGCCAGTTTTATGAAACAGCCCTCTGGACTAAACTAGGTCTAAACCAGGTCTAAACCAGGGCTAAACCACTTCATGGTAGAAAGGTCCCTTTGAAAATAAAAATATTTTTTCCTTTTAACGCAATTTAAAACATGTAATGAAGTAGAAAGTACAGATACAGACTCTAAAAAGTAGTGAAGTAAAAGTAAAAAGTATTACTCATAAAATTGACTTGAGTAAAGTAAAAGTACCTATAATTTGTACTTTTTACTTTGTTACTTTCCACCACTGACAAATGTTGTGTGTCTGGTAGTCTATAATTGATTCAGAATTAAAATAAATTGTATACAATAATAATAATACTTAACTATACAGTACCTGTGCAACAAAAGGAGTGATAAGGGCTCCCAGTTTGGCAAAGCCACTGGAGGTTCCCATGGCTAAGGCCCTTATTTCTGTAGGAAACACCTAGAGAACAGAGATATGTGGAATTAGTCTTTTACATACAAATGAGGTCAAATATAGATATTTACCTCTGGTGTGTAAACAAAAACCACTTGGTATCCTCCCGAGATAGCAGCCCTCGCAACAAAAATGAGGATTGTAAGGGATACTCTACACAGTGAAAAGACGTGTTACTGCGGATGTCACTGGTGTCACATGTAAATAAAATGGTAAAAGAAACAGCCTCGACTTACCTCCCAATACATGCATACATTGGCAGAATGCACAAAGTAAACAGAACAAAAGCCATGGCCATGCTGGTCTTCCTACCAAGTCGGTCAATGGCAAGAAGCATGATTAAAACTCCTATAAAAGTAAAATAGTATTAATGCAGTATGGGGTCATTTACCAAGTGTTTCCTGAGAACGAGGAGCATGTGCAAAAGTGGATCAGCGGCAGCCTCGGCACATTTGTTTACTCACTTCTCTCATTTACATATCTGGGTTGTGGCCCTAATACTGTAATACAAGCATCTTCTGGTGAATTAGATGCAACATGCCCACAAATAGCTACATCCTATTTTCAAACTCGCTGTTTATCACCTGTTTTGATAAATGACCCTCCAGAATTTGCTTGGTGTCTGTTGTTAAAATCTGTAGGACCATACCAACTTTATTTACAAAGCACTTTAAATCTTTACAGCTTGGCCAAAGTGCCGTACACGAAAACACAAAATATATACAGCAAAGAAAATGTATATACTGTATGTACATATGATCAATAGTAAAACAAGATCAAGACACAAAGTAGGCCAAGATTCTTCAGTCTTCATCTGTACTCTGTAGTTGAAGAATCAGATGTTTCGATCTTAGTCTAAAGATCTTCCTCAGCGAATAAAGATTTAAACACGACCGTGGGTGTCTTAAGAGCAAACCAGAAGGAGGAGTTAACCTCTAAGTCCCTCCTTAGTACCAAGAGAGGAGAGACTTGGAGGTTAACTCGTCCTTCTGGTTTGCTCTTAAGAGACCTTAAGAGATCTTTGGACTAAGATCGAAACGTGCGACGCTTCAACTGCAGAGTACAGATGAAGACTGAAGAATCTTGGCCTACGATGGACAACTCCTGTACGACTGAGAGCCTACAAAGACACAAAGTAGAACTGAAGCATTTTCAAAAGCCACTGAACAAATATGTGTTTTAAGAAGGTATTAGGGCCCTGCAGCTGATCTGCTGACCTGAGGGGACAAGAGGGAGTGTAGGAACATGCGACTTACACATGTTTTTTTTTCTTCTTCTTCTTCATTATGCATTTTGTGACAGGTGTGACTTATAGCCTGGAGCCACTCTGGGCTAAAACACCCTGACCATCTCAGTGACATACAGCTCTGGAAAAAATTAAGAGACCACTTCAATTTTTTCTGAAATCAGAATCTCTACATGTTTAACAGCTGTTCCATTCTAGTGTCTGGTGAGTTCCAACACAAGCACAGGAGTTGGCAGTAGTTTAAAGATATAAGGTATTTAGTATCTTATATCTGTATTTTATACTTGTAATTGTGTACATATTCTCAGATATGTATATTCCAGAGTACCTAAATCCGGATTTCGTTCTTTCTTCTATTCTCACGTTTATTATTTTGTTGATGTTACTTTAAGATTATTATTTTTATTGTAAGATTACTATTCGAGCTACTGTGACAACGTAATTTCACTTGTGGATCAATAAAGTCTGTCTAATTGTGTAGGCTCTCAGTCGTACAGGAGTTGTCCATCGTAGGCAAAAATTCTTCATCTGTACTCTGTAGTTGAAGTGGAGGGCGTTTCGATTTTAGTCCAAAGATCGTCATCAGCTTAATAACGACTTGAGCACGCTGTGGGTCTCTTAAGAGTAAACCAGGAGGAGGAGTTAACCTCTAAGTCCCTCCTCTCTTGGTGCTAAAAGTAGAAAAACATCCTATTCATACTTAATATGGCTCGTTACCTCTCTATTGTCTTACCCTGGGCTAAGTTCTAAGTCTGTTGACACTTCCCTATGGCCCTGGACTACTGGGAGCAGCAGGGCCATAGGGAAGTGTCAACAGACTTAAGTACGAATAGGCTAAGACGTTTTTCTACTTTTAGCACCAAGAGAGGAGGGACTTAGAGCTAACTTAGAGTTAACACCTCCTTCTGGTTTATTCTTAGGAGACCCAGGGCATGCTCAAGTCGTTATTAAGCTGATGACGATCTTTGGACTAAGATCGAAACATCCTACAGAGTACAGATAAAGACTGAAGAATTTTTGCCTGTCTAAGTTCATTTTGCTAATATAGTAATATAGTAAAATCAGAAAAAGCTGATAATTTTGCAGTGGTCTCTTAATTTTTTCCAGAGCTGTATTGTGGCTTGTTGTGATACGGATAATGCATCACCTAATATTGCAATACAATATGTTTTCCGATATATTACAGCCTTAGTATATATTTTAAATGTGGTAACATTGGCCATAAAGCTAACTTGAAATTATCATAGGAATTAAAAAAAAAAAATCCCAAACATGGTGCAAGACAAAAAAGGCATTGCTTTAGTGAAAAAAAAGAGGAAAACATATAAACTTCTTTGGATTAAGAGCTTCCCACAAAAATAATTAATGAAATGTACCTGGGAATTCAGCCAGTGTTGTCCATAAGAGATCTTTGTAATCCTCTGTTGTTAAAGTGTTACACTCCAGTCGACATGTGTGTTGACCCTTTGCTACTTGAGTTGCTAAAAAGTATCATAAGTACAATAAAATCATGAAAATGCTGTACATACAGTATGAGACACAAATGATAAAAGAAACTTACTTCCACATGCATCTCCATCTTGGAACATTTCGGTTGTCAGCAAGACAATACCATAATAGCAGAAAGCATTTGCAAACCTAGACATGCACAACCATGTTATATGAATATTGAATTCTATTTGCCAATGTGAATCAACATTACTACTAACCAAATAAACCACAAAATAAGTGTGGTTCGTAGATACTGAGGGGTGAAGAGATCTCTGATGCTACCACGATTGGTGTGCTATGAAAAAAACAACATAACTATGTAACAATACAGCTTATACACACGGAAAATATTCATATTTATAGTCTTACCATATTTCTACAAATAAGTCTTCCTGTAGGTAGAGACTTCTTGTTTTCTTTAGCCATTTGTTGTAACGTTTTCAAGGCTTTGTCATATCTTCCTGTCAAGACGTCAAAGCGAGGGCTTTCCGGCAGCCACTAGGCAATAAAACAATAGGTTACTGCTAACAAAATTCTGTATTTAATTTATGAAATACTTGTTACTTACATAGCAGAAAATGACAAAGACAACCGTTGGTAAAACTGACAGACCAAGAAGCCATCTCCAACCGAGTGTAGGCATGACCAACAGAGCAAGGACCACCTCAAACACAGCACCGAGAGCCCAAAATGCCTGGTTCATATAAAGAGTTATGTCAGGTCTAAAAAGTACCACACTGAGTTTACAATCATTAGAAAGAAAAAAAACATTGCAGTACCCCAATGAGCATGACACAGATTCCTCTTGACTTCACTGGAAGGAATTCTGAGTACAGCGTCACTCTAAAGACAAGGTGAAAGTTAAATGGAAGCTTTACAATACGGCTGCACTATAAGCTTAAAATCTAGATTTGGTTCTTTGTGCATATTTAAAACAAGTCCAGAATCACTAACACTGAACACCGGGGGTCTCCAACCTTTACCTTGCGAGCTGCTTTTGCATAACAAAAATGGCAGCGAGCTACTTATACTTCAAAGAAACACGTGTAACTAGGCCTCTAGAACTACAAAGATGATCATTCAACTCAAAAGAAAATGACAGTAGCTTCTGCTTTACACTTTGCTATGTTTGGAGATATTTTGCTCAGAACAATAGACCCTTTCGCTGCTTACATCATCAGTGAAATCAGCTGGAGGCAGGAAATGAGCAAGAGAAATAAGATTAAACTAAAACTAGTGATTATAAGTGTAAAACTACAACAAAAAATGGGGACGACATTTGAGATGATAAAATAAAGTTTTATCTGATATTTCCAACAACAGTTAGACATTTGTTGATCGCTACTATGACAACAGCTACAAAGGACATATATGGAGCTCATCAGTACAAGCCTCGCCCTGGTGCCAGAAGTAAAAATCCCATTCAAAAATTGCATAGATTAAAACAAAAAAAAGAATGTTTAAAAGAACGCTCAGTTAATCAGCTACGTGGTGATGTATGGGCATTAAACACAAAATAATAAATTAAAGTTGTATCCAAAACTTTATAAATCAAAAAGTTATAAAAGCATATTGCTGTCTTTTCAAGTATTTGGTTATTTGTTGCTTGTAAAATATCCATGCTATGGCTAGCAGTTAGCACATAGCTGATTAGCCCCCGTCGTGCTTTTAAACTCTACAATTTGAATTTTCCGAAAAGTCTATGGAGACTTTGAATGAGATTTTTACTACTACTTACTATAAAGTAAGGTTTATATACTGTATATATACTGTATATATATATATATATATAGGAAAAAAAGATGTTCTGATTTGTCTTTCTGTCCACAATATTTTGTAACAGCTTTTTTGCTACATTTTGTTTTGTTTTTGAAATCACTTTGTGTAGCTTACTCATCCATTCATTCATTCATATGCATTTCAGAAGGTTTGTAGAGATCTAAAGTTAACTACAGAGTTATCCTTTAGTTATGATAAATCCCAATTTACAATATTTTGTTGTTTTCAGGGAATATTTCATTGCATGCACTATTGCTGCTTTTGCTCATTTTAAATTGGCTTACTGTATCTTATTGAGGCCTTTACAACATCAGTGACTGAACCTGAGCATTAATATTCGTACTTACGCCTGAGGTGCTCCACCAACACCAAACCCCACAAGTGCTCGAAGGGCTATTATCCAGCCATACTGAGGGGCAAAAGAACTCAGCAAACCAAAGTATAGCATCCACACCATGAAAGTAATTAGCCCCTGTTGAAGAGCTATAGTTAATAACAGAGGGTAGAGAAATGCACAAACAAATATAAAAACACACTTACTATTCTTCTGCCATGTTTATCTGATAATTTACCCCATAACGGGGAGCTAACTGCCATCCCGATAAACACCACCTGAAATATATTCACTTTCTTCATCCATTTACTGTTTATCAATATTGCATATGGTTTGTCAAAGGCTCTATACCAGAGTTTTCTTTAGTACAAACAATGAAACAAATAAATTAAATTGTTAGTTGTGGCCAAAACCAATCCCTGTGAAGAAACCCAGTTCTTCACAGGGATGGGTTCCTCAGCATATTTCACAACAACTTTTTAGGGTCACAGAAATGCTAGAAATCAATCCTGTGTGTTCATGAGATTTAAATAAATGCATTAGATTTAGATACACAGCATTATTTCTACAAATCGTAGGCAAAGATTCTTCAGTCTTCAGCTGTACTCTGTAGTTGAAGAGTCAGACGTTTCGATCGAATCAGGACTAAACCACGAGGGAATAATGTCAAAACTCTGGATTGAAATTTAGACTAAAACAGGTCTTAACCAAGACTAAACCACTACAACACCAGGTCTAAACCAGGTCTAAAATCAAGAAGAAGCAGATGGCTTTAGTCGCCGTTAAAAGACTATATACACATGAATTGTGATAAAATTGAAATCGTGATTTAAACTAAAGATATTTTGGCCATATTGCCCAGCCCTAATATCATCCCATGCCTAGACAAAAATATACTGCATAAATATATAGTATTAAAACCGCAAATTGAATCCCATTCACAGTTTCAGTCCAAAAAATCGCAATTAGATTTTGTTGTCAAATTCGTGCAGCCCTAGTTTTAAAATGTACCAAAGGAGCAAAATCACTTCACTACTACAAAAAAGAAATCAGGTATAGAGCCTTTAAGACTTTGAAAGACTTACGGATGTTAAAAGGGCCACCTGGTAGCCGGGCAGTGCCCACTCACAGTGCAACTGGGGTACCAGAATGCTGAGTATCATCATCTCCATGGCGTCGCCAACCTGCTCGAATTAAAACATGATTCATTAATAGATGATTGATAGAAGAGAGATCACAGTGGACTACATGTACAGCCTTACCCATGACAGTCCTGCATAAAGGCTGATTTTCCATTGGTACTTTCCAAAACCAACAGCTTCTAGGGCATCATCAACAGTAAACGTATCTAAAACACAAAGCATTGCTAATCAAACTATTATCCAATAAGTTATAACATTATCCACAGAGCACAGCGTATTTGATAAATTGTAAACTCAGACATTTGTGGAAATAATACTGTGCATTTAAATTTTAAGCATTTTTGTAAATTA
>OMNZ01059683.1:8806-30082 GCA_900303255.1 Lesueurigobius sanzi | reverse complement strand
AAAATAAATGATCCTTTTATGGATAGGATCACTCTGTTTTAATTAAATGCTTCCTTTTATAAGATAGTGTGGATTTTAGGTGGGGCTAAATGGTGTCTAGACTGCTAGAAAACAGCAGAGCAAAAATGAATTACCGTATTCTCCGGAGTATAAGTCGCTCCGGAGTATAAAGCTGGACACACACTAGAGGATTTTTAGCCAGATTTTTAGTCTGAGGAGGCGTGGCTCAATAAAAACTTTCTCTCATGGCATGATCTGTGGTGGGACTCCTCATGTGTGTGTGTGTGTGTGTGTGTGTGTGTGTGTGTGTGTGTGTGTGTGTGTGTGTGTGTGTGTGTGTGTCCTCATGTCTGTCCTTAAGTGTGTGTGGTCTGTGCACAGATCTTTAGTCTCAAAAGATTTAAAATCCTCTCGTGTGTGGGCACCTTAAGTCGCACCAGCCAATAAATGCAAAACAAAGAAGAAAAAAATGTACAGGTATAAGGCTAAGCCGCACTGGACTATAAGTCACATTTTTTGGGGGGAAATTTATTTTACAAAATCCGAGATCAAGAACAGACATTTCATCTTAAAAGGCAAGGTATAATAATAAGATTGGAATAGAGAACAACAGGCTGAATAGGTGTACGGTTTGCTAACGTAACACATTGATGGTTATTCAGCTACACAAAGCATAAAGAACGAGCTTAATAGGTGTCTGCAAAGTAACATATTAATTAATATAAGTCACACCTGAGTATAAGTCGCAGGACCAGCCAAACTAGGAAAAAAAGTGTGACTTACAGTCCGGAAAATACGGTAGCTTTTTTGGCCCTAAAACAGAAAGCAGTTGATGCCTCTTTTTGTTGACCAATGTTTTATTTACGCAACAGAACCTTTTTCCTGCCGTAAACAATAGTCATTTTAATCAAAAGTGGTGACTCTCTGCGAATTACTGTAGGTCTCGGATAATAGTTTTCTCGCTGGCTTCGTCTTTTTGAATCTTTGGGATTTCTCTTGAATCCCAAAGATTCAAGAGCCATGAATCACATCACTATTTGGCATCAGAAAATACAATTTATTCCAGTTTCCGTGTGTTGGAAAACAATTCAATCTTAAAATCATAGCTTGCCATTCATATGTTTAAAATACATTTCCGCTATCTCAACTCAACTTGAGAGAGAGTCGTCCATGCACAAGTGTAGAGAGAGGGAGGGAGAGAGAGAGAGAGAGAGAGAGAGAGAGAGGGAGAGAGAAAGAGAGAGAGAGAGAGAGAGGGAGGGAGAGAGAGAGAGAGAGAGAGAGAGAGAGAGAGAGAGAGAGAGGGAGAGAGAGAGAGAGAGGAGTAGGAGGACAACAACAACGTGGCTCAAAATAAATGATGGGGATTGATGTTGTGATGTTGTGATGTCACTTACCACCAATTTGGCTGGAGAGCTACTGGTTGGAGATCCCTGCCTTATGTAGTCCACACTCCAGGACCAAGCAGCAGACCAGAGCTGGCTGATGGCAGGGGTCTGCAGGGTTAGGAAGAAGAAGAGCTTTATTTATATAGCGCCTTTCACAGACATAGTCACAAAGCACTTTACATAGGACAATTTTACATTCACTCCACACTAAAGGGGCCTTTGGGGTTGACCGATAGAAGAAGACTTTGACCATGAATATAATTGTATAATGATCATGTATTTTTAATGCAGCAGTCACCATCCTAACACAGCAGTAATATGGTGTGTTTTCTCTGTTGTTATCTGGACTGTATAGAGGGAAAATGAAAAGCTCTATTGTTTTTTTTTATTTGCAGACCACACTGTGCCTTCTGTTACATGCCTGCTGGCTACATGCAAGTCCACATTTGAAGGATTTGAATGCGCATCCCGAGAAACAATAACATTTATGATACACCCAAGCCGTTTTCACAACCAGGCTTTCTTTAAATATCCACAAATCAACATTGTTTAAATGCAGTTCAAGCACCACCACCGTTACTGCAACATTTAGCGTCTTACCCAATTTATTGTCAACATTTGACTATACCAGATACTGTACTTGCTCTTTGGCTCATATTTGCATGCTTGTCCAACCTGTACAGTATCGAAACACATGGGCACCAGAGTCATCATGCTCACTGGCCCCCCTCGAGAACGCCAGATGCCACCTTTCTCCGACTCATCACAGTTAAGGTAGACCACCATTATCGCCCAATACCACCTTAATAACAACAAAAAGAGCCCCTAACCCTTAAGTAATCTGTAATCTGGCTTTGTTGTGCCTCTATTATTATAGCTCCTCTTCAAGTGTTTTGTATGCTTGGAAATTATTAGTTATTTTATTATTAGGCTTAGAAGTTTGAACTGTGTCCCTGTATTTCAACTTTAAATTTCTTTTTAATTGGCCTCCATAGTAGGGCTATAAAATATATGGGCAAATTGTCATTATCACAATAGTAGGTGGCAGAATATTCATCACAAGACACCAAGATATATTGCTTTACAGTATCACTGAGGTCTTTCATCCGACTGAGATTTACACATTTTTGCCTTGTTTTAGACCTTATACAGAATTATTCCCCAGTTTGACACAATTTGCTGAAAAAAAAATCGAAGAAAGTGTTTTAGTAAAATATCATCATCGCAATATTCAAGACAGCTATTCAAAATCCCATTTTTTCCTCATTCTACACATGTCTTTAAAGCCTCCTGTACCAAAATAACCTTCCCACGCCTTTATGTCAACATTCAGCGTGCAATTCTGACCCCAATCCATCTAGTCCAGTCCACTCTTTACATGTCACTATACTCCTCGCTCGGCCACAGTCAGAACACACACTCTCTCTCTCTCTCACTCACTCACATGTAGGCTAACACACTGGCGGACCAAAGGGAAGGAAGTGTACAGAGCCAGTCACTACGGGCTCGCAAACTGTGCACCGGGGCACTTCGAAATGATGACATGAGCCCGTTGTGGATGTCCTTTTTATGCTGCTATTTTTGTCAGAGAGGTTTTTTTTGTTTTTGTTTTTTTTTGCGGGGGGTGTGTGTGTTGACTTGCATGTTGTGGAATGGCGGCTGGGTGATTTGCTAAGTAACTTTTTGTAGTTGAGAATGAATGATGCTTTGACCAAATGTGCATGACCTGTATCTTGTCTTGACTGCTGGGTGTTCTTGTTTTATTGTTTTACGGCGTTGTGACTACTTTTAGAATCAGGACGTGCTAGAAACAAACTTCATTGGCAAACTTCTTGTGTGACATGCTACAGCCTTATCTCATTTCATCTTATTGATGAATTTGCACAAAGTACTTTTATTTTTGTCTGCTGCCACTACCAACCCCCTTGTCCTTTTGACTTCATCTTTTGCTGTTTGGTAGATCTGCTATAGTTCCACCTTATCCCATCATTCTTTTTCTAAATTTGCATGACCTATATGGTAGACTGTATTGTTTAGACTGATCTACTCTACTACTTTTGGGGGTGTTGTTGTCAATGTTTTGTGGCATTCAAATTCGTGGCTACTACTGTTTGCATCAGGGTGAGCTAAAAACAAACTTTTTTGGCGAACTTCTTGTGTGACATGGCATAGCCTTGTCTCATTCCATCTTAATGATACATTTACATAAACTACTTTCATTTTCGTTCGTTGTTTGATTGTTAGCTCATCTTTCTTTCTTTTTTTTATTTGCTTGACCTATGTTGTATTTTTGTCTGATCTATTGTGTCAGTCTTTGGGTGTGTTTCTATTGTCTTGTGGCTTGGATGGTATGTTGATGCAGGCACTGTTGCATGTTAGTAGACAATGTAGTAGCTTTCAGAACTAGATTTCAGTCCCCTCTATTTTATATTTTTCTTTTTCTTGATGTTACTTTAATAGAACTAATGCGACAACTTCCGCTAGCTAAACTTGCATGACCCATTTTTAATTTTTTTTATTTACAACGACCACTTTCAGGCACGTTTGTGTAGTTGTAGTTGTCTTGTGGCTCTCACGGTGTGACGCTGCTGCCACTGCTACTGTGTGCATGAGGGTGCGTTTGATTGCGTGTGCGCGTGTTCCGGGGCCATGTACCGGCGTTCACCTTGCGCCCGGGGAAGAGTGCACTTTGACTTTAGCGAGGAAGTCATCAGGAAGCTCCACGCTGCCAACCACGGTCATGTTAACAGGTTAGCACACTCCCCCCAACCCTCCCTGGCTATTTGTGGCAACCGTTATGCTATCAGAGGTCATTGTGGGCTCGAATACAACTTCACTTTCATGTTTTTCTATGGTTAACAATATCCACCTCATAAGGATGTTAGCTAATTGCTTTATTGCGTGCTAGAAGTTGAATATTAAATCATTCAACCCCAATATGGCTATGTAAGGTCTTATTTGTTCATGATTTTGACAAGGCAATGTTTGTAAGAAGTTTCACTTTTGCTATTTGTGAACATGCCATTCTCAAAAAATATTGCAATATTAGGTGATGTAATATCCATATCGCAAGAAGCCACAATATATTGCAAAATTACGTCTTCCATCTGAGTGAGCTCAACTGCAAAAGTTCAGTTTTAGTAATAATTTTCATCTTTTTGTTCCATTTCGTCCTGATTTTGTGTTTTCTGAAGTCTTGTTTGTTTAATACAATTCCCTGAAAAACAAATTACGAATGATTTGTGTTTAAATTGAATGGAAAATACCATGTTGAAATGGTTTAGTCAAATATTGCAATGGTATCATTATCACAATATTCAAAACCAATATTCAAAAAATATTCAAAAACAATATTCAAAATTCAGGACCTGAAGCTGTCCAGCCTGGTCACACTTGGAGAATTTAGAGTCTTATTACAAGGTCTGGAGAAAGAATCTATAGGAAACTGCTGTTGTTTTAATTGAAACAGGTCTCTCTTGTAAATGAGACATTGAGTCTCAAGGGACCAACCTGTCTAAATAAAGGATAAATAAAAAATAAAAAAAACGTAGAAAAAACAAAACAAAATATGTAAACTTCCTTTACAACATTAGCCTATAATTGTTACCAGTGAAACCAATATTTGATTTGATCACGTCTACCTCATGTCTGGGAACACAAATACCATGTTTATGAAATACTCACCTAATATATCATAAGCTAGTTTGAGCTGGTAATTTACTTTTCACCTTTCATACTGTACAGGAGGCTTTGTCAGTTCTGAAGTCTTTCTCGTCAGGAAGCTGGACAACAGAATTTAAAACTTACACAGATATAAAATGTGTTCTCTTACATGTGTTTTGTAAATCTTTTTAGTTAAATAATTGAAATGGCTCTAAATGTTTTGTTTGTCTCCCCATTGGCCTAGTCACACCACTGCTTATCATTACAATAATCTATACGGACATGTGGTTTTGCTGAATGCTGCAGCGCTTATCTTTATGTGATGGTTTGTAAATGTTTTAAAGGCTTTTGTGAGTTGCTTGGTAAGCTTCAATGAGGTTTACTACACTAATGTGGTTGAGAATACTTGTCTTTTTGTCTTGATGTGCCATCTGCAATAACAAGCTGACATCCAGTTTAAAAGGCCAGTTCAAAAATAGTGACAGTGAAAGGCCACAGTGGACATGGCCTCTAGCATCTGCTGTACATCTGTCCAGTTTTCAAGCAGATTTAAGCACATTTTGGCTCAATTTGTATCAGCCGTCGCTTTCTGTTTTGTGGCTTTGCGAAACCAAAATGTGCTCGTTCTCTCACAAAATATGGTTGTAAGTTTGTTGGTGTTGCATTGCATGTTTTCACATTCATACATTTTATTTAGAGTTATTGTTTATGTTTTATTTTGTAAGTCACACAAAAAGAGACTGGAAGGTTTGCGGTTCAAACCCTGGCTCCCGCAGGTGCACATTACTGTTTTGTCTTTGGGCAAGACATTTCACCCACCTCCTGTTTGAGTGTAGTGTGAGTGACTGGCATTATTCATTCACTCCAAACTTGGTGGTGATAATCTACTATAAATAAGCTACTATTGTAGCCACAGCTGCCCAGGGGTAGCCCCTTCGACCAACACCAACTACTCACTCATCACATTAATGTGTAGTTAGCACCTGCGGGTGCCAGGATTTTAATTGAATTGAAAGACCAGTCGCTCTACCATCTGAGCCACTGGTCATGATTAATGACCACACTTGTGACCAGAACTTGTGACAAAGGCTTGTAAAGTGCCAGTAAACACAAGCCATTTTTTTTTATTTTTTATGATTTGAATATGTAAGGTGGTCTTTGTACTTCTTGGAACGAGTACAACGACAATATTTCTGCAGTTTTGACAAACATATTTATGGCAGCATAGTTTTAGAACAACGACTGGCATTGGAACTGTCCACAGTGCACGTTGTGGAGTACTCTTGGCAATCAATCAAATTTGACTCTAACCTTTATCAAATCTATCAATTGATTGGACTACATCCCCCAGTGGCAGTAACAGCTCATTGTTTGGAATGGAATTTTGAACATAGTATTATATACTGTAGTATATAGTTTTAAATGTCACTGGAGTGGAGTTGTGGTTTATTTTGAAGCTCATGGCAGATTATATTGGTAACATCTGTATTTATTTGTTTTGAAGTGTAAAAAATCAAGATTGATCAATATGAGAAAGAATATTGTGATTTTATTTATTTATTTTTGTCATATTGCGTAGCCCAGGACCCTTAACATTTGAGAGAAGACTGAAATATGAACTAATAGAACTATATATCGAAAATGATTTTGTTATTTGCAAAAGATACATGACCTATTACTCTAATCTTGGCTTGATTGTGGTTAATTGTACACTTCTACTTTCGACTATGCTGTATGTCAATGTATTCTTTGTGGTCAGGAAGTGATGACGAACACGTTGCCAAATATGAAAGCCACTATGCCCCAGCTGAACTGTCTTTTCAGTCAAACAGCCTCTGAAATGCGTCCATTTCTCAAACAGTGGACATTGTGATTCTGCCCTCTCTTCGGCACATCCATAACTGCAGGCCATGAGTTTGAAAAGCTTCAGTGGTGAAAGCAGGACATTGGGCAGTACACGTGCACGCCCCTGATGAGTGTGCACGTCACTCTGAATGCTATAGAGACTCGAAGAGGAGGAGGAAATAGACCAGTGTGGAAAAGTAGGCTGGGTCTCACCTCTGGAGGCTATGGTTGCTTTGCCATTTTAGTTGGGATACAGCAGGCGAGAGGCATTATAAATACTCAATAATGATAAGGACATTTTTCTTTTCCAGGGTGATACTGGTGCACTGGGCTAACCTCACCCTCTAACATGAAGCTACTTGTTTCAGGTCGCATTTGAAGTTCATATGTTGTAGGTCTTCAGATGTGCGTATGTAATTTGGCATGGCACATCAGGATGAGCAACTGGTGTATTAAAAAAAGTCTCATTATGACTGGTTTTCTGTGGCAAAAAGAGAAAAGTAGCACATCTGAATTAAAGATCTTCCACAGAATTAATGTTTCCCACAGAACTCTGCGTAGACTTTGGGGGCCCCAGTGTTCCAATGGCAATATGTTTTGTTGATACAGTTATTGTCTCAATTTCATTTTCATACAGTTCTTATGGATAAGTATAATACCATTTTCTATCTATGATAATGATAATTTAAGAAGCAAAAAGTGTAATTTTCCTCTTTTAGACTTAGACTATGGGGGAGAGAATTATGTGAGGCCACCATAGTCTCCTCTATTGATGGGAAACACTGCATTATTAAACGAATTATACCACAATTAAGGCCTTACATGTTTAAAAAGCATTGGATTTGATTCCAGCATCAAATAAAACTACCATTCATTTCTTTGAAAGTAATGATCTACTTTATTTAATCTATGTTATTTTAGACTTTTTTTTTTTTTACTTCTTTACTCAACTTAATGAAAATATAAAATGTATGGTCCAAAACACGTTTGCACACATTGTCAGTTTTACAACTCAACTCAGAGACAAGGCGGTATGGTCTACCATTATATCCAAAAAATGCATAGCATAACCTTTTGTTATTGTGGCATGAAAAATAATATTTGTGCATTAATATTGGTTTAAAAAGCATTGATGTTGCAATGAAAATTTGAGAGAAAAACTCAAAAACAATCTAGCTCCCTCCCCTTCAGATTGGACCTGAAAGCCTGTCCTTCCCTGTATATCTGCTGATGAAAAGAAAAAGTGTGTGCAGGTTGATTGACAGGTCGACTCCACCCGTTGATCAAAGTTATGGCAACATATCCTGATTTGTTGCTGAGATCAAAATTCAGGCCCAGGTGGACAGTTATACATTCTGTTACTGTATATATGCAATACATTTAGACTTACAGACATCACTTTACATATGACTTGCTGTTACACACCTTGGAATCTAAAAAGTCTAAAAACAAAAATTCTGTCTGTGGAAAAGAGCCTTAATCCTCTCACGCTCAATGAAGAATGATCATTTTGCAGTAGTTCTACAAATATTTGTCCCGCCACCATTCCACTCAAGCCTTTTAAAGTAAATAGTCATAACATTTAATATTGTCATGGCTTAGTTGAGGTCATGTTTTGTAACAGTGTGTTCTGACACACAGGCGTCCCCAAGGCAAAATGCTGACGTGGCGTGGAGACTTTTCGGTTAATTTGGCTAATAGTGGCTAAACTTAGCATTAGAAGCAAAGTGACCTAAGTGCTACATGCTTAGTCAGATTGTCTCAACACCTAGCAAATGTGTGTTTCTGCGTTCATGCATTACAAACAATAGTCAAGGTGAAGAGTGGACGCAGATAAGAGGAGGTTTGGCTTGGCAGGGATTGATGCAGTATGACTACGTGGATATATGACTTGTTATTGTGATGCAGAGAGTCCTGAGCCTGGATATATTGGGTAATAAGTGTGGCGTCTGGTGCTACTTAAGCTCCTCTTTAGTTTTTTTTTCTCCATGTTTTTTTGCTTCTTTTATTTAGTGTTGTTTATTAAAATAACTACTTTGTTATAAATATAATTAATCTTCATATTTTAGCCTTAGCTCCAGTTTAGACCTGGCTAAGTCCTTGTTTAAACTCAAAATAGTTTGGCCATAGACCTGGTATCATCTGATTCTAAGTGGATTTTGGCTGGAAAACAATCTCAAGTTTGTGCAACACAGTTAGACCTATAGTAGTAGTAGTAGTTGTTAGCTACATACTGTGTTTGTGTCCATGAGCAACACACTTCTTAGAAATCTTCACAGTTTGGTTCTAGTCATGGCCAATGACTAAAAGGCGCTTTATACATGACACAATAAGAGGCAAATGATTCACTGTGACTCTCCTAAAGGAAAGATTTCATATTGACAACATTGTTTGCAGTTCCTTTTTTCTGTTATTGTTACACCTTAGTCCGGGTATCTTTCCCATTATTAAACCTGGAGACTAGACTCGGCATGATTGAGCGTATCCTGTGGAAAGTCCTGGAGTTGCGAAGTACAAGTGAACACATAGCCCATTCTGTACTGTAGTCAGTGGGTAATTACCTCCTGCTTCCCCACATTCATGTACATTGTATAGTTCCTATGAGCTTTTGTCTGCGCTGTGCAACATGGAGGAGCAGGCCGGTGCCTTTGGTTCTGGGTGGACTGGTCTCCTGTTTGGATGTCCAGGGAGTGATTCTCACATGTTCAGCCAGCTCACATAATGTGCTACAGAGAAGAGCTCGGCCAGTGTTTGAACAGTGACCCGGATTACTGCTACACACTGACTGACAGACCTCAATGCCCATATGAAATATGAGATATGGAGATTTCTCATTTAAGACACGGCAGGAGCATCTAATTTTTTATGCGCTGGTCAATTTTTTTAGAGTTTTTCGGCTAGATTAAAACATTGTTTTAAGTCAAAGAAAATAGATACTATGATATATATTAAATGTATAATTGTTGATGCCTGTGTCTGTCAACAAATCCTCACAACATGGTGGAGCTCCGCCATGCTTTCCACGTGTATCTAGTCACAGATATTGATATGTTTGGTCCATGACGGCGACGCACATAATGTGACCAACAAGATGCTCTAATCCAATTAGGATCCTTTGCTTTGTGGATGACGCCAGCGGCAAAAGTCTGGGTAGACTTATATAGATATATTTTTAGAGCTTTTAGACACACTGCGTGCGTGAAAAGCGCTTAACAAATATATATTGATTGATATTGATTCATTGATGGACGTTCATGAGCATAATGTTCCAAAACTGTAGAGCATTTTTTCTCAATTTTTTTTTCATTACAGACTTTCCAGACTTGGACTTACCAACATTTTTGAATGTTTGCACAGAGGGACTTTTTAATAGATACAGAATACAGACCGCAACGCGTCATTCTAGGGGGCGTGGCCTAGCAGAGGGCAGGGATGCAAACTTGTCACCTTTTTCATCTCGATGTGAATCACATAGATCCGTAATTATACATGTCAGCATGGGCTCGCTGTTTGTTGATGAAGGGAAAGGCGACAGCGACAGACTACTTCGTTGTGTTTTTTGTTGTGAGCAGAGGAGATCAGGTGATGTCTCCACGCTGTGAGCCCAGAACGGCTCAGAACTGATCCAATATTGGATTAGTGGCTTTAAAAATGTGGAAGACAGTTTATGCAATTGTACCCATTAAGTACAAAATGAAGCGCTACATAGAAGTCAACATGAAACGACCAAAGCAAACAGGATCAATGAATTCAAAACTGTGTGAATAAGGTAAAATATTACTCCTGGTGTTTTGGCGAGGAAATAATGTTATAACGTGGTTTAAAGCTCCAAAAAGATGATTTTTGCATGTGTCTAAAAACTAAACAAAATATCCCAAATCTTTGTATCTAAACCATAAACTTAAACATGCTCTATTCATTATTAACATTTGTTCATTGAAAACATTTTTGACATAATTTTACACCTAAAATGCCTTTTTTAATATGAAAACATGATATTTATGTTCGCAATATAGAGCAAAAGTTTCAAATTGACATCACTCAGTTAATATTGTTGCCCTTTTCACCCACAGTGTCCTTAAGATAGAGTGCAGATCTGTGTCTCCGCCCCCTCCTGTACTACGGGCTCAGATGCCTTCACATTCCCCTCTCCGCTGTAGCGTAGAGTAATAGCAGTAATAGCAGTGTGCTGTGCCTGCTTGCCCCTGGGTGGAGTTGGGTACAGTCTTGCGGTTCCTCACTGTTTTCATTTGTGGTGCCTTTTCCTGACTGTATAATGTGTTGTTATGGAGATGAATACACAGAAATATGGGGCAGGGACCTGTGTGCTTGTAAGGGCAGAGCTCCCCGAACGCTGCTTGCAAAATGGTTTTCCGATGGTGCAGTTATGTCTAAATGAGAGAAGTACTGAATGTGATGGATTCATAGAAGCTAAAAATACTGTATGTAGTAGAAAGTACTCAAGTACAGTTAATTGAGAGGCATAGTATAACCTATATACTGTAGATGGTGTGTTGTATTATTTAGAAAGTGGTAAACTAAGCGGAAAGACTGTGTGTTGTGGTAGAATAAAGCTATACTCTCAAATCCACACATTTTTCACTCATGGTTAGTGGTTGTGCGAAGCGATTTATTGCCAAAAAACTGAGTTTACTGTTTTGAAATCATAATGAAACAGAAACTACTCAAATGTCCCTGATCTAATGTTTACAAGACCTTCAACAACTGCCAGGAAAATTGTTCAGGAGCAAAGAAAAACTCACTTCAGCTGAAAAAAAGTATGTTTGATTCAAGATGCACAATATGTAAACTTTTGATCACTGACAATAAACCTTTGGCCACAACTGCAGGTACTCTAGCATATACATATCTGGAAATACTGTATGTACACATTTACAAGTATAAAATACAAAGATAAAATACTAAAAAAAGTGTAAATGAACAGTGCACAGTGAGCTGTTATATGAAGGTCTGATCATGAGATGAACAGCTCTACCACCTGGGCCAGTGTTTGTCCCTAAGTGTTAGTTAGGGCTGCACCATATTGAAAAATCTTGCGATATGAGATAAGGTTGTGCAATATTGTCACAACGATATTATTGCAATATTTTACTAAAATGCATGTTTCATTAAATCTAAACTCTAATTTTTTTTATTTCCAGTTAACATTATCAAAACAAAACAAAAAATCAGCAAATCAGGACAAAAATGAGGCTAAAATGGAGACAAATATAACTAAAATATATCCAGTCGGCATGGTAGCTGAGTGGATAACACTCTTCTCTCACAGCAAGAAGGTCCCGGGTTCGATCCAGGAATGGGGCCTTTCTGTGTGGAGTTTGCATGTTTCTCCCTGTGTCTGAATGGGTTTCCTCCGGTATGCTCCGGTTTTACCCATCAACCCAAAACATGCACATTAGGTTAATCCTCCTGCCAGGTGATTCTGACCATGAGCCTGGCTCCACATCTGGAGATGGGTCCCCAGGCAGAGGACTAATTTCCCTACGGGGACAATAAAGTTCACCTTAAACATAACATGAACTTTTTCACAGTTCCATGTATTTTTTTGTTTTGATCTGACTCAAATGAAGACTTTTGCGATATATTTTGGCCACTTCTTTTATGTACGGCGTTAGTACTTTTGTGGTGGTAAAAAAACAAAAACCTGCTAGCCAAAAAAGAAATCGGCCAAAGATAAACTGATGATGCCATGTAGGTCCACTTCAGCACCACGTTTTTTTTTTTTAATCCAAATTTGAAGCACCTTTTCTGAGCTTGCGTCCCGGTACGCCGTGACCAAACCTAGAACTGTTAGAACAGGCCAGTCTGTGTAGTCAAATGGACTCTGTAATTTATACCACAAGCCCAGGAATGCGTTTTAGAACAAGCGCACCTTTATATCGAACCATTCCCCTCTCTTCCTGTGGTTTTAATTCGTATGTAAACATTGAGATGAGCTTCCTCTGCTGCAGCTAACACATGGCTCACTGACATCATCACAGTTTCTCACTTCTGCTTCACCAGGGAACCGCAGGGAGGACGCCTGTGTCAATGCAAACGTGCTGAATACAAGAACATGTTTAATGGCTGGTTTAGCTTGGCCTTATTTCTAATAATAGGTGCGCTAACTGGGTGGGTGCACTTATTCGGAAGAAGATTGGATATATAGAAATGGCTATTGTATTGGCTTTGTATATTTTGAAGAAGTTTATAGTTCCTTCCAACCCAGTCGGTAAACAAACACTTTTGCCTTGTCAAATGAACTCTTAAAAATGGTCTTAGTTGCTGCTTTTTAATCATTTCTGCTGCAAGAAATGTGAATAATTGCTGAGTTTGTGTGAGTCTATTCCTTTCCGTCAGTGTTGTCCAACTTATTTTGCCCTACGTACTACCCCTGGGCCTTTAATTTATGCACTGAGTACCCCCTGCTTCGATGGTTTTGTTGATTAGTTAGAAAGTGAATGACAAAAAGTCCAATTTATCAGGTAAAAGAAGCTAAATACTCTCAAACTCTCGCTGTTTACAGTTAAATGTTTGAAAATATCTTTTCTTTGACTATAATATTCAGAAATACAATGTTTCATCTTATTTTTATCTGAAGTTATTCAGATTGCTCTACTTTTGGACAATCAGCTTCTTCAGTGAAGGCCACTACACAGTGGAATAAGCTGCCTGATGCGATAAAGACATGTGCGACCATCAAGGGCTTTAAAACAGAACTCCCTCTTTGGTCCACACTGCCATGGTACTAGGTTGATGCTGGCGTGTCTAGTTACTGGTGAAGGGAGGGGGAGTTTTTATTGTCTTTGTAAATATTCTGTGTTGGTTCTTAGACGTACAGGAGTTGGCCATCGTAGGCAAAGATTCTTTCAGTCTTCATCTGTACTCTGTAGTTGAAGTGTAGGATGTTTCGCTCTTTGTCCAAAAAGCTTTGTTAGCAAATGAGTAGACTTGACACGCTTGTGTAAATATTGTACTCGTCTTGGTGTGTGTTGTTCTGTGGTCAACCCTTTGTCCTGTGAATTCTGTCCTGTTTCTGTTCATGGCTGTCCGTTTCCCTGCCTGAAGACTACAGATGTAAATTATCCTTAAGTCTGGTTACGGAAGCCACGGAGGGATAATTAGGCCGATTTTAGCCCTGATTCTCCCCTTCAGACAAGTGTAAGGACGCTCCGATTATCGTAAGATAATCTTATCAAAATATTCTTGCTGTGTGCGGCGTGTTAAAACTGCTCTTGTCTGTTCAGAAGGATGTTGCGACCGATCCGACCGCGAATCTGGGATATTCAACACGTTGGATTGCTTTGGCCCGATTTCCCTTCGTGTGTGGTGTGCCCAAGCACGCAGCCTGTAGACTGTGACGTGTAGCCAATCAGAGCACAGCCTGTTGACTGTGAACGCGAGGTGTCGAGGCGGCGAGGAAGCATGCAGGGATATCCAAAATCAAAACAGTTGTCATGGGTCATGGTGGATGTAGGAGATGGAACCAACTCGTCAACATGTGGCAACAACGTGAATGTTTGTAAAAAGTTTTGTGTTAAAAACAAACTACAAACTATCGCCGCTGCGTCTTCTTTGTGTGCCATGTTTGTTTACTCTGAAGTCACGTTTGATCTCCAGAGGTTTTGCGAGAGTTCCCGTTGACCTGGAAATATTCGTGAGTGAAATCGGTTCGTGTATGATGTGTTGATTTTGCCGTGTGGCTGCACTCCCTGTACGACCAAAACTGTTTTACCCACCATTTTTTATCGCCATATGTGGGCTCAATTTTAAAAGTAATAAAATGCAAAATCAACCATTTTTCTATGCGTGAGAATAGCTTTTAATGTGAGTAGAGATTTTTTTTTTAATGCATATAAAATTGTCAAAAATGTGTATCAGAATCAGAATACTTTATTGATCCACATGGGAAATTCATCAATTGCTGCTGATCCAATAAATAATATAACATTAAAAACATCAATAAAAGTGTATCCGACTTAAATGATAAAAATGATGAACACAAATACATTTAAAAACATATAAAATCGTATACAATTTAAATACACAAACAATCTATGAATAGCTTAAACGCTGATAAAATGAAGATTCTTTTTTTTAGGACGCATCTTTGTGTCCTAGTTACTGTATATACCCCTCTATCTTCAGAATTGGCCTTGTGACTACAAAAAAAAGTTATAGAGTGAAAGAAAGAGAAGTCAAAGAATGTAACCAAATGAGTTTCCCACGTGTTGCCCTTTAAGGTAACAGGGCTGGACTTGTTTTTCTCACTCTGCCTCTAACACAATAAAGAGATGCTATTTGTTGAGACATTATCTCATTTCACTTCTGAATCGCTTCTGCTTTACGAGCTGCATGTTTAGACCGGCGCTCCTAATAAGTCGACCTCGCTGCACCTATTTTTAGACACACATACACGAGTGCACTGAAAAAATGTGCTATACTTCAACTTAAGGTTTATCCAATTCAGAAGCCATCTTGTTATTTCTCTGCTTCATTAGCAGAGCATTTTTGAATTGAAATGGGACAAAAACATTGAGAAAGTGCGCTGATCAATAGTCGTAGCAGTATTTGTGGGTTGCTCAAAGCTTCTTTTGAATTAGGGTTATTTTTGGCTGATTTATGTATTTAAATCTATACAATTGTCAAAAAAGGAATAAGGAGAAACAGTGCCGTTATTAACCCTTTATGGGATTTTTTCTGTATTATTTTTGCCTGATATTTATTTTATTTTATTGCTTCTGAAACACTTCCTCATGACGCACCATCAAGTGCCTGGACTCTTTATTTTCATAACAAATTGAACTAGTATCATCTGAATGCTGTAGTCGAGTCATATCAATGAAGTAATCATGATAGAAGCAGAAAAAAAAATTAACAAATTAGGCGAAAATTTAATTTCTCACCTCACTCTTTCCCTATATTTAAAACATCAATGAATATGGCTGTGGACATTACAAAAATGTTTTGTGGGTTAGACCTGGTCCAGGAGGTGTAAAATAAAGCCTGTAGTTACTATAGAAATGTTTATTTTTGCCAAAAATCACAAAAAAATGTAGCCGCTTATATCACTTTCTGATTATTCCACTAATATATGCTTTGATCAACATAAAAGGCTATAACCCTGACCTTCTATGTGCCAGCTGTCTTTATTCTCCATACATTTGCATTTTTGATTAAAAAAAACATCAACAAAGATTTTGTCCCAAGTGTTGCCCCATAGATTTGCTAAGTTTTGGCACAACTGTTACTCCATACTTTTGCCCTCCATGTTCTATGTAAACAGAAAACAAGTTGGCAGCTGACCAGTGACAGAGTTTTTATCATACCGTTTTGAATCCCTGGGTGATTGTGTAAAGTGCAGAGTCAGCAATTTTGGAAAATGCTTTCTTTTCGACTTTTTGACATAATTTTTCAACGCGACTTTGCATCGCTCCCCGGAGGCCTAGAAGGACATGGCTGGGCTCTACGACATTTCCTCGTGGAGATATTTCGCCGTGTCGGTAGAGACACGGTTGGCTATAGGGTTAACCGATAATGGATTACCTTAATGTGAGACATGGCAGGGGAAAACATTGATTTATCATGCGCTGGTCAATTGTGACATTTTTCATTTTTGGCTAGTTTTCTCCCTTAACATTTTAGTTTGAATGCCAAACTAAAAAAAAGAAATAGACCGAACTCAGCCTTTACATTGTTTATTTGATGGCGATTTGTTGAGTCTGAGCAGAGAGAGGCCCATTCTCTCAAAATGAGGTTTTAATTACAATCTTGCATCCAACTCCCCACTTTAGTAGCATCTACAGACACCACTTGACACTTTGACTGACGTATTGTACTTAGAGTGTCTGAGCGTTGTTATTTTTCAGCAATGCAGTACTTCAAAAAGGTGTAGCAGAGAGGATGTTTTGAAAGGTACCGCCAAAACCTTGCTTACAGAAGTCATCCCAATTCAGCAGAAGAGGTGTTTTGGTGTGTACATTAGCTTTGAAGTGTTGCTGTGGCCATGAAGACGGTTGTTGAGTGTCTTCCTCTTCCAGAATACACAGGAAGACGTGGATACACATAACAAGTGTCTCAGAGTTAGCGCTGTCTGTCCTGGAAGTGCACGGGGTCACGCTGAGTCTCTTCAGTTTGTTCTAATGGGCGGCCGGCCTTAAACCCAGACGTCCCTTCGACGTTGTAGTTTGTGATAACATCCTGAAGAATCTGTAGAACATGAGGGAGTTCTTTTCTTATGTTCAGTTCGGGCACCATCTCCCCAGGCTGATGCTGATGAACCCAAAAAAGAATATCATTTCCAACCCAAGCACTTCATTTTCCTATAGTTTATTGTGTTGCAACTCCAACTGGTAAGGGCCACAGCAAAGGAGTGGGGCGGGACACAGGTAAAGGTCTAAGCTCTGACGTTGATCATGTATTGTATCAGGGCCATAGAGGATGTGCTCCTTTTATGAGAACCCCACAGGACACACCAGGCCCAGGCGCATCCAGCTCACCTCACGAAATGAGACAACACTATTAGTAATCGACCCCATAAGACAGTCCCCCAAGCTACGGGCCATCACAACTGTTGATCTAACTAGATTTATGGTCAAATCTATGCCCCATATTAATTAAAATTAATAATAAATCATTGATCTTGGGGCTTGTCATATCCTGTTTAAACACAAGACAATATAGTAATATTTCTGATTACTCCACAGGATGCTGAACTTTCCACAGGGTCATTTTGTCACTAATGTCAGCCTGAGACCACATTGTCCCAGACTGAGGATGTACACTCATTTCCCAAAAAGACTACAAGAAAAACATGTCTAAATTAAAGTGTTCCACTGGTACTGTCTGTAGATGTCTGTTTTTGGTATTCCTTGGCAAGCAGCAGCGTTGTCCTAAATACTTAAGAGTTCAGTGGAATCATGTTTTGACTTGGACAGTTCGAACTGATCAGATGACTCAAGCTTCGTCCTGACTTTCTCATGTTTACAGATCGGTTGGTGGTAGATACAGGTCGTTGCGTGCCCTCTTTTTTTTAATCAGACCTGACAGTTTCTGCTCACTTCGCTGTGACGTGTCTTGTCAGCTGATTTACACAGGTTTAGGTGCCGTTTTCCTACCAGCGAAATTAAGACCACAGTGACATCTGCAGTTTGATTTCACTACACTGTCCCTGGTTTGCGAAAGAAAAACCAGACAGCCCCATCGTCCCGGTTAACTGTCCCACAGGAACATTTCTGAATTTCAATTGCCTCCTTTATCCATCAGCTGTGTTTATTGTCCTCTCTCTCAACGATTTAAGCTCCATCCCTGTCCATAATGTGATTTTTCACCTTATTCTTTTTACATAACAGAAAGCCTCAAGACGCATTGTGGAATTGTTTACATGACAAAAACCCGTGATATATACAATTGTCAGGTTATGTAAACTTATGCATTTCATAGAATATGAATGATAACACAAACACCTTTATTTCACTTTATTAGTGGTTGCGTGAAGCCATTAATTTATACTTTTCAACTAGAAACTAACCAAATGTCCCAAAAGTTGTATCTTGAAACAAGCATTTTTTCAGAGAGTCCAATTTTGTCAGAGAGTCCTGTATTTCAGCTGAAGTGAGTTTCAGATCAGGGACATTTAAGTAGTTTCTGTTTCATTATGATTTCGGAAGAGTAAACTCAGTTCTTTGGCAATAAATGACTAACCGCTAACTATGAGTGACACACACACACAAAAACATTTTTCATCATTCATATTCTATGAAAAATGCCCAAAAGTTTAAAAGGGTATGTAAACTTAAAAGGGTGTGTAAACTTATGAGCACAACTGTATACATATTTGATCTTTATAGTGACCCAGTGGCTGAGTGGTTAGGGTGGTGCTTAGTTACTTCTCATCACTTCACCCTTTATGATGCTCCAGGAGAATTTTTTTTAGGTTTTCTCTACTGATGAAACTCATCACATGCAAAACCTACCTGAAACCCTAAAAAAAACATTTAGCCCTGGAGCGTCATGAAGGCCGCTTTGACGGAAAGTAGAGGCACCATCTAACCACCCACAGCCACTCGGTCACTAAAGGTCAAATGAATTTTAGACTGGTCTTTAAGTCCATTTTCTTTCCAGTTGGACCATGAATGTAATGTTATATTGTACCAGTTAAAGTGACACTTGATAAACTTGATGTTTAATAATATTGATCCATAAAAGAGATTTCCCTTAATGTTGTTGTGCAACTACATTACAGCAGTGAGAATTGTGCAAGCTTCTATGGAACTATTGCTCTATCGCTCCAGGAAATTTTCCAAAGAAAAACCTTTACTTCAAATCAAACTGTTTTCAACCTTTTTTAAAAAACATTTTTTTAAATAAAGTTGCCATTCCTCTGTATGCTTGAAAACTTTGAATACTTAGCAGAGGCATTATCCTTTCAAACTAGTGACACTGGAAAAAATCTTAATTGAGATAAATGGCATAAAGAGTGCTTCATTTAATAGAGTGTATTTGTTGATGGTTTGGACTAACTTGAACTAAGATTGCCAATGGAACAATCATAATTTTTTACGCAATTAAAGATAAATGAGTGATTTGTAAACATTACCACAATATTATAATCCTTTCATACTGTAGTAGAAGTAGTAGCAAAAACAAAAAGACGGCAGATTCTCTCACTCGGTCTAGCAGCAGCAGCAGCATCTTTTTGCCATAGTGTTAGCAATAAGTTACTAAATGAGTATATATTTTTGCCTATACCCCCTGCGTCTGTCGCTGAGCTGTGCCGGTGGTGTCCCCTCACAGCGGTGGTCCATGGGAATGGAATGTGGTGTGGTCTCAGCTCATTGTGAGGTCACACAGTCCACTTCCTGGTTTGTTTAGGACAAAATAACAGCAGCTCGGGCTGACTCACTGCTTCTCATCATATCTTTAATGATCAACTCATTCACAGTTCTTAGAAATCTCTTGCTGTTCCATTTGAGGGTCAATTACATAAAACTAAAGATGAAATGTGTGTGGCGAAGGCTTAGCGCTGCTTTGATCCTTGCGTTGTGTTCACGGTCCGTCGGATTCCCCCAAAGCCGCGTGAGTTTTGAGTTTCCCCAACTTTGAAGTCTTTGAGTCTGTGGTGCAGCAAAGCGGTTGACCCTTAGTCTTCTCGTTCCCCTTGACTTCATCGGTGAAGAGAACGCTTTCTCGCTAATGACACAAAACTCATGTTGGGTTGTTTGCGGACTATTTTTTTGTTAGATTGGTTCTGTAGACACGAGATTGATTCCTTGACAAATGCTTCGACTCTGGGGTGACAATATGTTGATTTTCTGTTATATCGTGATATTTTGCAGCGCAATACGATACCGATATTTTTTATGCCGATACTTTTAGTCACTTCATGCATATTAAGGAGCTCCACTTTCACAGTTAATACAGGGCCAGTAATGGTCAAGAACACAGTCAGGACGATAGAGGGCAGAACTTGGTTAACCTCTTAAACCCCACAGGACCCAAATTGGACACACAAGGCGCAGTGGGCCCAAAATAGTTGACAAAAGCTCCATCAAATACCAAAAATTTGACGATTCAATTGTGATTTGAAAACATAAAAACTCAGGTCACTCTAAAGAAACGTAAAATCAGCAATTTTGATCATGTCATTTTTCATCATTCTTTTGTATTTTTCGTAATTTTTTGATAATTTTCGTCACTTTTTTTTCTTTCAATGTTCTCATACTTTTTGTAATATTTTTTTCATAATTTTTCATTATTCTTTTGTATTTTTTCGTCATTTTGAATGTACTGTCAACCAAAACAGCTTTAACCTCTTAAACCCCACAGGACCCAAATTGGACACACAAGGCGCAGTGGGCCCAAAATAGTTGACAAAAGCACCATCAAATACCAAAAATTTGACGATTCAATTGTGATTTGAAAACATAAAAACTCTAAAGAAACGTAAAATCAGCAATTTTGATCATGTCATTTTTCGTCATTCTTTTGTATTTTTCGTAATTTTTTGATAATTTTCGTCACTTTTTTTTCTTTCAATTTTCTCATACTTTTTGTAATTTTTTTTTCATAATTTTTCATTATTCTTTTGTATTTTTTCGTCATTTTGAATGTACTGTCAACCAAAACAGCTTTAACCTCTTATACCCTACAGGACCCAAATTTGGCACGCTGGGGTTTAAGGGGTTAATTAATACATTTTTCATTTCTTTTCTCTTTTATTTTTACACTCTGCTTAATTTTTTTTCGCTCTGCTTTATTTTTTCGCTCTGCTTTATTCTTTTCTTGATGCCTCTCACCAAATGCAAAGTGAGGGGGTGGTCTTGTTACAGTGATTGGCTAATCTGAAAAGGGGGCGTTAACCTTTTCGTGGCTCCTGTCT
>OMNZ01059678.1:3190-21834 GCA_900303255.1 Lesueurigobius sanzi | reverse complement strand
ATGCAGTGCACCAGGACGCTTGAGACTGAAGTCTGTATAATTGAGGCCATCTAAGTACAATACAGTTCTAAGAATTCTTTGTAATCATCACGCTGATGTGTAGAGGCTGTTGTCAGCTGAAGTGCTTCACTTTCTGCACCAGAGCCTTTATTTCATCAGAATATGAACTGGAATTGAACACTCAGATTTTCTTTGCCGATGGTCGCCACGTCCGGGGCTTCGGTAGGCGACATGAATATTTTAAATAAATAATAGTCCTATGATAGGCAAAGCCATTGTTCACAAACAGAGCAGTGCTTCCCTGGCGTTGTATCAGATCTGTGATTTATATAAACAGCACAAACAATATACTTCTGGGAAACTGAAAAGCGAAATCAAAGCATTAGAGCTTGCAGTAGTTTATAATAATATATTCCAAGGTTCTGAATATTGCCGTTGTTTCAGAGTTTCATGGCCAATGTGGACCCGGTAGAATTGATCCAAATTTCAAAATATAGTACAGATAGAACATTTATTTTATATAGCCATGAAAATATTTTTCACTTGGGGGGTTTGATGCACCCTAATGGTACAAGCTAGGGCTTTTTTCAAGACCTATACTAAATTATTTGTCATCTACACAAAAAAGTAAATATGTAGATAAGTTTAAATGACCCAAATTCATCTTATTTATCTAACTGTGAGCTGTTTTGACGAGTTACGTTTTAGTGGCTCATTTGACCTGATTCTAGCCTCTTGTTCTAAGGCGTTTTCTACTTATTTCCTTTTTAATTTAAATGCAGTAATGTCCTTTTTATTGTTTTATTTTCCTAATCCAAGCGAGATTACCTTAGAATCAGTCAAAATTGTCATGAAATAAGCCAAATAATGTAGACGTCACAGGGTTTCCGCGCCGCATTAAAAAGCATTAAAGGTCATTAAATGAATTATGTCAAAAATAAGGCCTTAAATGTCATTAAAAAGCATTAAATAGAATTCAAACTGGCATTAAATCAAACATTCTTTGAAAATAAAGACATTGTTCAACTAGTTTTACTGCAGAAGTTTGGCAAAAATCCAAAAATAGTGTCTATACTGCTGTTTGGAAAGAAATTATACACTATTTCTGTTCAAAAGTGGTCAGTTGTATCAAAATTTGTATTGAATATGGAAATGAATATTAAATACGCACCCATTTCTGGCATTAAAAATGTAGAATGCATTAAAATGTCATTGAAAAGCATTAAATTTGACTTGCTGCTACCGGCATAAACCCTGTGACAGTAGTAAGTGTCTAATCTCGTCAGAACTGCTCTAAACAAGACTAATATTCTCAAATCGAGTCATTTATACTCGTGCTTCATTATTAGTTTTGTTGTGTAGAACATAACAGAACAATATATGGTAATTTATTCAATAAAATACTGTTTATTTTGGTGTTTTTATCATTTATTTGAGCTGAAACACTTTCTGAAGTCACTTTCTTTAGCGCAGTCTCAAGACCCACCAGGCAGAGAAATTTTCCAAAGAAAAATATTATGTTTTCGGTACCAGTTTCATTTTCGATACTGGTAGTACCTTCATTATTTTAACGGTACCCAGCCTTAGTAATAGCAGGGAGAGACATTCAGCAAATTGTTGGAGCTTGTGCAGGCTATCATGCGTCACAATATAACCATTGTTTGTCAGGAGTGCTCTTGTGACCACCTGTCCTTTGGTTGTAATGTGCAGCTCAGAACCATAAAAAAAACACTCATGTCCTACGTGATATTTCTCGGTAAAGTACTGTATGGCTTGTGTTGATTCTCAGTAAAGTGTGTTTTGAGAAACAAAAGAAATGGTTTTCGCTCTTATGACAAGTCCACCCCTCCTTGTCCTAACAAATTGCTCAACTGGTCCCACTTTTATGCTGGGGGGAGGGCGGGGGGGCAAGAGGGGACAAGTGGGCTGACTACAGCTGGTTGGCTTGATCTCGGTCCATATTAACAGATTATTTTATCTGACATTTCCACTTTGTATGAATAAATAACTCTGCATCATTTCCCCTCAATCCAGAAACCGAAGGCGGACATGTTCTTCATCGCACTATACTCACGCTAATAAATCAAATCGGTTTCATCACATTTTTGTCTGTAATTGCACTGCTGTTATCAGTCAGAGTTATTTATTGTGTCTGTAACAAGCACAGTCTTAAGTGCAGCAGAAATGCCATTCCAAACCTGTGAGTCACAAATACATTAAGATTGACACAAAGCGGGTCATTGTGGGGATTGAGGGTTAAGCGCAATGTGTAGCAGCTTTCTCTAAACTAATCTACACTTTTCTGTAGGAGCACTGTTATTATCACGGGCGGATTGAAGGAATGCCGGACTCCTCGGTCAGTGTGGGGATATGCTCAGGGATAAGGTGAGTTTAGTCCACGACTTTAGTCCATTGCTTCCTCTTTTTGTGTATTTGGTGAGTCATAAACCCAAATTACTGCATTCAAGAGTTGAGACATTGCTATCATTTCCTCTTTTTCCCACCAGATAAAGATTTCAGCATATTCTTCATCTGGTAAATATTGTTTAGCCCTATTGTCTTAAAATGTTTGTTGTCTTGTTTTGTGCCGTAGCGGCTTTGTGCGAGCGCAGCAGCAGTTGTATCTGATTGAGCCGCTGGGAGAGTCGGATGAGAGCGAACACGCAGTTTACCGTCACACAGAATCACCTCAGGCTCAGAACAGCTCCTCCCCCCTGTACCACCAGGACCAGGACTCCGCCCCCAAACTGGCCGGACTCTTCAGGTCCAAGTCCTGGGTATGTTCATCACCACTGACCACTAATATGCCTGCTTTTTGACGTGGAACACAGTGTACACATTATTTGCCCACAGCTGTGTTCAGTTAGTTTTGTTATAGTTTCATGAAAAAAGTCTCTTAATAATTAGTTTTTAGCTTTTGGAAGACACTACAGTACGTTTTTTAGAGATTTATAGAGCACCTATCCAGCTTTTTTGCTTCCGATACCGATACTTGGGGTTTGAGTATCTATCGTTATCCGATACCCAACGATACTGGGAGACTAAAAAAAAAAAGTAGGTTTGTAGATGACATACAGTATATCATCAACCTGAACAGGGAATCAGTGGAAATGAGCATTTTCTTCTATAACCTTTCAGGTTAAATATTTTCTTTTTTTAGACTACCGTATTTTCCGGACTATAAGTCACACTTTTTCTCATAGTTTGGCTGGTCCTGTGACTTATACTCCGGTGTGACTTATATATGAATTAATATGTTACGTTAACATACCAGACACCTATTCAGTTCATTGTTTATGCTTCGTGTAACTGAATAACCATCAATGTGGTACGTTAGCATACTGTACACCCATTCAGCCTGTGGTTCTCTATTCTATTGTTATTATTATGACTTGTCTTTCAAGATGAAATGTCTGTTCATGGTCTAGGATTTAGCAAAATAAATTTCCCCCAATAAATGCGACTTATAGTCCAGTGCGACTTATACTTTGGTAAATATGGTAATGTTTTTTGGTTCAACATAGAAATAAAACTCTAAATATAAACGTTTTACATGGCAAAATTATTCCAATTTGATCAACAAATTGATTTACTTTTGTACAATATCACAACAGCAGTCGCTTCAGGGATCTTCCAGTGTTGCTGATTTGATCAAACAGAAAAAACAGAACAAAACAGTGGATAATTGTCCCAGACGTCCGCTGTCCTTAGACTCTACTTCTCGACAAGGAAAGTAAAGTACTAAAAATAAACAAATGAAATTAAAAACTCTGGGAAAGATTGAAATCCACTATCACGGACAGACAGGCAATACATATACTGCATGTACTGTAAATGATGCTGAATCTACTAAATATTTAGTCTAACAAAATCTGTTATAAATTGTAACATTACATAACTTAAAGTGATAGTCTGGAAGTCTAAATGTTGTACAAATGTTATAAAATGTGCAAAATTGACCAAATGGCCTTGAATTTGATGTAAAGTTGCTATTAATACTTATTATTATATTTTTTTCTAAAGTTCCTTTCCCTCTGATCTCAGCAACTAAGGGGAAGGGAGGGGGAGGAGCTAGATATGTTCTTTCAAAAAAGTGTCCCTCTTTCTCTCTTACTTTTGATAACTTCCTTTAACATCACTTTAAGGCAAATGAACCAAGGACTTCCTTGAATGGACTTTAAATAGTTTGGGTCTAATTTCATCAGGACAGAAGTTTCCATTTGTTCCTCCTTTTAATTTGATCTGTAATATTTGGAAATCAAGTCAAAGTTTCAGTGTTCACTAAATACATTATATGTAAATACAGGTCCATCTGGCTGACCTACTTACTTTGTGACCCGATCTACTTTAGAATCAATGCAGCACGTTTTTCTCATTTACTTGCACAACCCAACAGAGAAATAATAATAATTACATTTCATTTGTCCTTGCTTGATCTTTGTTTAGAAATCCAGGCCGATTGCAGAGGCGGAGCGTTTTGTTGAACTGTTTGTGGTCGTGGACAAAGCTGAGGTAAACACAGCGAGACTTTCTTTCACATCTGTTGATGTCCTTTTTTCCCCACAGTCTTTTTGTTTTTGTTTTAGTACCAGCGATACGGCAGCCAAACCAAGCCCCGCATCCTCAGTGTTATCAACCACGTCGACAAGGTAACAACATTTATAGATCTGATGAGGAAATGTTCTGTGACACAGGGGGTAGCTACAGTATTCTCTTATCTGTTGCATATCTTCTTCTTATGTCATCCTGTTCCCATTTCCAACAAGAAAGTAAAGTAATAAACATCTTATATATGTCGGATAAAATAGTGCCCTAATTTTAGTCAAAGAAATCATTTTGCTGACTAAAATTATAATTCAATACTTTATTAGATTTTCATGTGTAGTTCCAGGGCAAGTTGATGTTTGTATGTTAAGTATGTAAAACATGCAGCAAAATGAAGACAGATAAGTATAAACAGACAACACAAGTGAACAACACAGACAGTGCACAGAATGTTGATTATTCTCATAATATACATACGTACGTTGTGACTCCAGGATTGATTTTCCAGAAGCCAGAGTGTAGCTGATCTAGTGAAAGTTCTCAGTGTTGTGATTAGAGCTGCAACTAACCATTATTTTGGTAATCAGTTATTTTTGTTATTAATGGATTAATTGTTTGGCTGAGAAAAGCACGTAATTTAATTTTTTACAAATGTTTAACTTCATGAAGCTAAAGAAATGTTGGTTGGGGGCCTTTTGATTTGAGAATAGTTAAGTTAAAGATAATGTTTGTAGGCAGCTTTTAGTGATTGGACACATAATAATAATAATAATACATTTTATTTGGGGCGCCTTTCAAAACACTCAAGGTCACCGTACAGTACAATAAGAATAAAAATACAATACAGCAAAAAGGTCACTAAAGAGTTCACAACATAAAACCAAGACACAAATAGAATAAAAAAGCTAAAATGTATCCCAGAGTCATGGGAGGCCATAGGTCTGTCTAAATAAATGGGTTTTAAGGAGGGATTTGAACTGGTTTATGGTTTGTGAGGTATGTTTTCTGTAGGGGTAGAGCATTCTCCAGAGTCTTGGTGCAGTGTAACTGAAAGCTCTGTTCGCATGTATGTGAACATTTGAAAGCTAAGAACATCCAGAATTCAGTGACTGAGATTAAACTACTGGAGGCTGCACTACATAAATACCTTTCAAATCATGTACATATTAGATTTTGATATGTTTACCTCAGATCTGTGGGAAAACCAATTGCCCTAACTTTAAAGAGAAAGGGTTTTCATCAACTTTTCTTGTAATTCTGGATCGGTGTGAGTGAAAAATCAGGCAATTCTTTCTAGAAAATAAATGATTAATCGATTACTGGAATAGTTGACGAATTAGTTGTCGATTAATCTTGTTGCTTCAGCTCTAGTTGTGATGTTCCTGATGTTTGGTGGAACAGTGTTCCAGATGTGAACAGCCCTCACTGAGAAGCTGAACGGACCAAAAGATGTTTTTCTGAAGGAATGGCACAGTCTCTGCTTTGGGCTCGTGTACCTACAATCTCTTTAAGATGGACACATTTCTGCAAAACGTCGCTTAAAAAGACTAAATAAACATTAAGAAGATTGTAAAAATATCTGAACTTCATAAAGAGCCTCATATTATTCACAAACATGTCGGTGCTTTGTTCATGTGGGAGAAGCTCCATGAAGCAGAGAATACCATTAAATATGTTCGAATACAACAATATCAATGTAGAGTTGAATAAATTCATTTTAGATTTAGTCTACTAAAATGAGACTAAAGGGAACTGTTTGAGTGAATCTCGACTAAAACTAAATTACAGTTTTGTCAAAAGACTAAGACTAAAAGGTAAATTAAAGTTTTAAAGTTGTCAAAATGAATGCTACGTTCTGTAATCTAGTTCAGTGATTTTCTAAATATAACATCAAGTAGCACCTCCTGAACTATGTGTTTGCTCTTAATCTTCCAGGTATTACCTCATAAAATATTTGGCTTTTCAAGGCCCAAAATGAATAACCCAAGACCTTAATCATGACCAAACAAGGTCTGAAAATGGGCTAAAACCTAAACCTAATAAATAATGACTCATCAGGACTAATCGGAAAACCGGTCTACACAAACCACAAAAAGTAATCTAGAAATAAATAAGTAAGTGAAAGTAAGTGAATTTTCGCTTGATTTGAGAGACTAATTTCAAGAAATCTGCAGATGCCAAGTAAATTAAGATTAAGAATTTACCCCATTGGCAGATTTCTTGAAATTAGTCTCTCAAAGGTCAGATTTACTTATCTTAAGAAGATTGTACTTGTTTCTCTGTTACTGCAGAGACAGGACCAAGATTAAATGCATGACTAAAACATAAATTAAAATAACGGAAGCCTAAGATTGCCAGTGAAAAAGCACCAACAGTTTACACGTACCACTTTGAAAACCACTGTTCTCGTGAACTGGGTAGTGTATTTGTGTATTAGTGTATTTTAAGGATTACTGCCTTCTATATTCTCGATCGCGTGATGCACTTTGTCTCTCCCTAAAGGTCTATCGATCCATAAACACGCGCGTCATTCTCGTGGGGCTGGAGATTTGGACCAACGAAAACTTGATCGACGTCGACATGAGCTCTGAGACCACTCTTGACCACTTCCTTTTTTGGCGCCAAACGGATTTGCTGCAGAGAGTGAAGCACGACAACGCGCAGTTTGTCACGTGAGGCCCCTTCGTGGACATTGAAAAGTTTAAAAGGCGGTTCCATATGAAGTTCAAACATGTGTCTTTTGCAGTGGCATAGACTTTGAAGGCGATACAGTCGGACTGGCCAACAAGTTTGCAATGTGTACAGAGAACTCGGGGGGTGTGAACCAGGTAACTTACACACATCATTTTCTCACTTTATGGATTTCATTTCCCGACCTTGGGCAACATTTTGTGGACTTTTGACCATTCAAAAGATAGAACCTTGATGTTTGGACTTGTTCATATCAATGGCAACAGTGCCAATTTGAAATAGGAAATAGCCATAAAACATAGCAACTAGCCAAGATGCTAAGCCCTGATGAAAACTAAGTTGAAACGCATTGGCGAATTAAACTAAGAACCTTTGATGTATCCGAGTGCCTCTGACTCATTTCTTCGTCCATTTTACCTGCCTTATCAGAAGAGCACCGGTTCCTACAGCTTTGAGCCCCTGAGCACTCCTCGCTTCTTTTTCTTCAAATAGCCAAGATGCTTATTTGATATAAATTTGTATGATTTTAAACCCATGGATTAGTTGGTTTCATCATCTCGAATAGAAAGGACTTGATGATGATTTGCAATTCCCGAAAGACTGATCTCTAAACAGAAAATCCGCAATCCGAAAATGGTGAACTTCAAATGATTTATTCTTCATGTTGGGACAGTCAACATCTGCAGCATTAGCGGTGTAAATACTATGGCAAAGAAGCTAGTTTCCATCTGTAGTCCCGAGGCAAGTGATGCAAATAAAACACAAAACAACTACAAGCTACAACTAGAATCAGAATCAGCATAGAGTTTATTGCCATTGTCAATGAAGGTTTCACAGACTAGGAACTTTCTTTGGTGCACTCGTGCAACTATATAAAGTAAATAAAGAGAAATAATAAACTATGGAAAGAAAAATGAAGGATATAACTATAAGGCATGCATAAAAATAGAATAAGATAAAAAATCTAATAAAATAAAATAGTAACTTAGCACAATACGAGACAATTCCTTTAGATTTAAAGATGGCATGATAAAGCATCAACTCAACTGTACATTTACTTCTTTCTGATTGAGTAATGCAACTCATTTTGCCATAAAAAAGTAAAAATACATTCACAGAAAACTTTCACTTTAGACCAGGTCGAGACATCTGTAATATGGCAATTAAGGGAGACACTGCAAGCAAAACCTTTTTTTGTCTTCAATTTTCTGAAATCTTCTTATCTTCTTACCAGTTTACTCTCTCAACATACAGTAGAATCCTTCACCTGGAAACAAATAAATGACCTAATCTTTATGATAAGGAGTGTCATTATTGCACTTTCAACTTTTTCTCACATTGTGATGACAACATCTCCACTTACAGTTGTGTCCAAAAGTTTACATACCCTGACAATGCTTTTCATAGAATATGGATGAAAAAACCTTTATTTTCACTCAAGGTTAGTGGTTGCGTGAAGCCATTTATTCTCCAAAAAACCTGTTTGTTTATACTAACTAGAAACTAGCCAAATGTCCCCGATCAAAGGTTTACATATTGTGCATCTGGAAACATTCTTTCAGAGAGTCCTGTATTTCAGCTGAGCTTTTCTTTGCTCCTGAACAATTTTCCTGGCAGTTGTTGAAGGTCATGTAAACGTTAGATCAGGGACGTTTGAGTAGTTTCTGTTTCATTATGATTTCAAAAGAGTAAACTCAGTTCTTTGACAATAAATGGCTTCACACAACCACTAACCATGAGTGGGTAAAAAAGATGTTTGTGTTATCATTCATATTCTATCAAACATGGCCAAAAGATTAAAAGGGTATGTAAACTTTTGGCCACAACAGCTCAATCAGACTCCAAACTTTCCAAGCTCGGACCTAACAATATTATGAAGAGGTTTTTTTTAATTAAATTCCGAGTTTCAAACCCAGAAAACAAGGCAAAATTATTATTATTATTATACATGTATTCACTAATAACTGGCTTATTCGCAAACTATCCAAAATCCCATCTGAGCCAATTTTGTAACTAGTATATCAATAAAATAAAACCATATATTTTTACCCAGCTCTCTATATTATTTAGCTTTTGTCAACAAGAATTAGGCATTTTTTAATGCATAAAATACCTAACTTTTATATGAAAACCTAAACTGGCAGGAAACATTTTTTCTTGTATATTTTATCAGTAATATACAGCAACAGTTTCATATTGATATGACTCGATTACATTTTCACCTGCAGTGTATCGCCAAAGCCTGATTTTACAAAGTAACTGTGACCTGCTGCTCTTCAGTGTTGTGTGTGTGAGTGTTGTAATCCCTTTCTGTCCCGTCCCAGGATCACCACAGAGACGCCATCGGCCTGGCCTCCACCATCGCTCATGAGATGGGGCATAACTTTGGGCTGTCCCACGACGGACCCGGCTGCGTGTGTGGTCCTCAGTTGAGCACCAACTGTGTGATGACAGACAAGCTCAGGTATTCACTCTCCAACAAAGCATTTCCGTAAAAGTAACCCCATTCTCCGATGGATTTCAATGCTTTGTTTTAATAGTCACATCACTCCCATATTGTTGTTTTAAACTGTCACAATGTACTCATTCATCATCATTCGGTTGTTTTATCCTAAAGTCACTCCTGTACCACACATACTGTACACGCTCATGTTTATTAACACGAGATGGTGAAAATTATTTTTGCTAATATGCAGTTTTGGTAACACTGACCACTACATACTGTGTACTAACAAGGTAATTACTTTTCCATGTAATACCAAGATATTTGCACTCCTATTACTCTAATTAAGATAAGATAGTTCTTTATTGATCTCACAATGGAGAAATGTACTAGCAATATTTGAACTTGAACACCAGTGGATCATAAACCCTCACCTTTAGACCAAAGAGAGGTGGGACTTACAGGTTAACTCCTCCCACTGGTTCTTTATAAGCTCCACTGGCGTTCAAGTTTGCTCAGTGCTGACGAAGCTCTGTGTATGAAGAGCGAAACGTCCTACACTTCAACTACAGAGTACAGATGTAGACTGAAGAATCTTTGCCTACAATGGACAACTCCTGGACGACTGAGAGCTTACACAGACGAGTTGATACGGGTGAAACCTCGGAAAGTTTTCTATGTTACTTATAAGTAACCTATTATTATGTTGTACTTAAAATGTAGTTATCCTTTAGTACAGAGTATGTAGAGGTAACTATCATGGTAATACATGGGAAGCATAGAGTAAATACTTTGTAGTTACCTTGTTACTAGATAGTATGTAGTGGTACAAACTTGAAAAGAACTGACATTACAGAAATAGGGTTGTAACTATCTTGGTTTTACATGGAAAGTATTGAATAGTTATTTTGTAGTTACCTTGTTAGTACATAGTATGTAGTGGTCCAATACCAGATACAACAATCTGATTACAGAGCAAGTACAGTAATAGGACTGTAAATATCTTGGTATTCCATGGAAAGTTTAGAGTAATTACCTTGTTAGTACACAGTATGTAGTGGTCAGTAATCTAGTAGCATAATTCAAGGGCCTAGTCTCATTGCAAAAAATGATATCTTGATAAGTTACAGTTACTCAAATTAAGGATATTTGATTTTAATTTGAGTCATTCTGATTTGCCAGATACAAATCTGCCAGTGGAATAAGTATAAGTAGTAAATTGATTAAATTGTCTATCATTGAACTATTATTATTTATTTCAAACGCTCATGTCGCCTACCAAAGCCCCGGACGTGACGACACTGCGATCGCTCATATGAGATTTTTTTGTACAGGAATGGTTTTGTTTACAAAAAACAAGCTTATTTCTAGTTTTGGAAGTCCACTAACATAAGGTTCAGGTTCAAACATTTGCTTATTTTTGAGAGTATGTCACATTTTATCTGAAAACCACCACTTTTAATGATTCAGTCCAGCCACAGTCGTGTAAATTTACAAACATCTTAACTGTCCCAAGCTGCGATTTACGGTGAGAATTTATAATGTGGGGCGTCTGGAGTAAAACACACCAAAACAAAACACAAATCCTTGCACACACTAGTCCAAGATGCTCCTCGTAAATCCCCCGCTTTGAGCCGTCGCGGCGAATACAGTTGTCAGTATCTCCCGTTGACAATCTGCTCTCCATCTCCGTTATCAGGACAGGAAGCCAGTCGTTCCCAGAGTTGTTCAGCAGCTGCAGCGAGAGTCAGCTGGCCGAGTTTCTGGCCCGAGCGCGCCCCAACTGCTTACACAGGCCGCCCCTCTCCCCCTCCTCCTCCTCCTGGATCGTAGACACCGGCCCCCGCTGCGGAAACGCCCTGCTGGACCCCGGGGAGGAGTGCGACTGCGGGACGGAGGAGGTAACAGCTGGTCTGGGCTTCGGAGACAGGAAAGAGGGAGATAATGTTTCATGTGGACATAGTGACAAAGGAGAGATACTAGTTACATGTGCTTTTGATTCCACAATGCTATTACGTTCTATTCGCATTTACTTTCTCAAATTTCTTGGCAACTTTAGTACTTTACTGATTTTTGATCTTTTATGTCAGACTTTCTATATCTACTGTGTACAGTGCTGTGAAAGTACATGCCCCCGTTCCTGAATTAATATTGTTTTGTATTTACCACACTTACATGTTTCTGATCATCAACTCAATTTTTATATCACACAGAGACAATCCCAGTAAGTACAAAGTGCAGTTTCCAAACGATTATTACATGTATTAAGGGAAAAAGGTCAACAACGGGATGCAGATCTGACAAAAAGTTAAACTTTTGTTGCATCAGTCCACAGAACATCTCTCCTAAAGTCGTGGGGATCATCAAGAAGTCTTTGAGTGACAAAAAATTGGCTTGATGATTAGAAACATGCAGTATATACCAGATATCTCCAACCTTTTACCTCGTGAGCTACTTTTGCATACCAAAAATGAAAATTTAACACAATCAAATAAAATGGCAGTAGTTTCTGTTTTATGGTTTGCTATATTCACCTAAATGTTTGGAGATGCTTTGTTCGCCTCCCGAGCTTGTGGTTGGAGATCCCTGGGGTATACTAATTCAGGATGGGGGCATATACCTTTCCACGGCACTGTATCTGATATAAAAGAACAAAAAACAACCAAACACAGTGCAAAAAGTGATATCTTAGAATACACTAATTCTGAATATTTGACCTTATTTGAAATGATCTATTAAGTATTTAGAATATTCTTAAAATAAGAAAAAGCAATTCCAAGTAAATTTAGATTCAGATTTAGTCACAGAGATGTCACTTTGAAAATTTAGTTTTAACCCAATTTTAAAATGTAGTGGAGTAGAAAGTACAGATACAGGTTTTTAAATGTAGTGAAGTAAAAGTAAAAAGTATTCATCATAAAATGTACTTATTATTATATTATGTGAGGATTCTTTTATTGACTGCTATAAACTGTTCTTCAGTTTCCTTCTTCTCTCTAAAGCACATTTTTGGCTCCTCTTCCCACCCCTCGGAGCTGGGGGTTTCGCAATATTCTTGTGTTCACAGTCCTCCTTATCGCGGCTGTAAAATCTTGGCAGCGATCTGTAGTTTCTGCAAACAGAGTTCAAGGTGAAGCTAAGCGCAGCATGTTCTTGTTTTCTCAGGAATGTAAGAACCCTTGCTGCGATCCTACGACCTGCCGCCTGACGTTTGGGTCCCAGTGCGCTCACGGACGCTGCTGTGAAAACTGCCAGGTACAGTCCGTTACACCCAGGACTTTATTGGAGCCCGTAAAAAGGGTGTTTCGCGTTGTCTTCGCCAAATAAATACAGTTTTATGCAGTATTGAAAGATTGAGAGCGTACTCTTTCTGAAATAGGCCATGAACAATGTTAGGTAAAGCAAGACAATGCAGCTTTATTCATACAAAAATACATCTCAAAGAAAGGCGCATCACTGTACAGGTTTCTATAAGCCAGACCTCTGCTAAGGCACTGGTCATATCTTGCAATAATAAACAAATTATGCCCTGACCAGGACTAAAAACACATAGGTAAATGCAATTCTATTGAAAGCCACAAAATCATCTCACATCAATATTATCTGAGTCTAGCTGTTCGGGCCATTGACGTGAAAATATTAGACCGCCATTCCTCACTCCTCCCAGGTCGCATTACTAACCCTCGAGTCGAGAGAGAACCCCATCTACTTCCGCTTATCCGTTGCCGGGTCGGATCACTCTGCACCAGTCCCTTATGGCTCCTCCTGCAGGTGGTGGGTCCGCGGGAGGACGGTGTCACAGCGCTCCCCCGCATCTGGGCGATGTAACCGGCCTTCATGGTCTCTCATCATAAGGGGCCTATGAACCGCTCTTGGTCTGACCCGTCACCTAGGACCTGTTTGCCACGGGAGACCCTACCAGGAGCATAACACCCCAGACACATAGCTCCTAGGATCGTTCGGAAAGGGGGAAAAGGTGTGAAGCCCTCAAAGCCCAAAGCTCAAACTTAAAAAATCTACAGAGCAAAAATATCATTCTTTGGAAGCAGGCTTTTGACCTTTTTTTGACATGTGTAAAGTCCCAAGTAGGACCCCATGTCGCGGAGGTCTTTCTGGACTCTCCCCCAGCCACTAAGGGGTGGTATCACAGCGATGAGGACCAACGAGAAGTGCGGATTGGTCGGGGCCTAAAAAAATAGAATGATCAGTGGAGCCTTTGCCAAAAAATCCTCTTGATAATTGATGGTTATGAGTATAATCAAAACTTGTATCAACAGGACTGTGACGATAGAGCTTTGGAATGTGATGTCAGGTAAGGGGGCGTGGCCAGCAGATTGTGTTGATGTGTATGTGGTTGAGGTGCTGCTAGCTGTCGAACTAACGGAAGCTATAGATAGACAAATAACTTGAGGATAGTTCGGGCCTGTTGTGTAGTTGACTGCCATGTTACAAACACACGATCTACGAGGGAATAATATTGAAAATGGCTCTGTTTTGTTGTTATAACATGATCAAACTATAGTCATTAACCACCATAAAACATAAAACATAAAACATTCACACAATGAATTAGAGGAGCGACCTTTGAAATGTTAAATATCCTGTATCTTGAAACGCTGTATTGCCTCACCATGATTAGATGATGTATGTTTTTATTCAGCAAAGCCACCCATGGTCTTAATCGTTAACCTGCCCCCCAAGACGACTCTCAAATTAAGTGCCACTTGTCCTCATTGTCGGCAGACCTCGCAGAGAAAGGTCACGGCTTACAGTAGGCACACCCTGGTTTTTAAATAGAGCCCGGTGAAGGTTGCCGTGAAAGTGGTGCAGCTGCCAGTGAGCCATGTTGAGTAATAACAGGAAACAGAGGGTGATGCCCTGATGTGTCGGTGTAACGCACCACATCCTTCCGACAAATGACAGACTCGCGGCCTGCGAAAGGTCCTCAGAATGCCATAAAAACATAAACACTATGGGGGTTCAAGAAATGGGTCAAGGGAAAGCACACTCATCTAACGGGAATTCACTTAAGTAACATTTTGAGATACTAATCGAAGATGTAGGGCCCAAAACAATTGCAGAGGCTTTGAGAAGAGTATAAAGAGCTTTTGTGCAGTAGTCCATAGTACCGTAGTCAGCAGCCCGATGCCTACTGGGAGTCAGGTGCCCGTTGGGATCTCCCCCTTCCTCCCCTGGAACCTGTTCTACAAATAAAACCATTCATATTTTGCAATCTGATTTCTTAAATGTACTACAGTTGTTTCTATTATTGTGACTCTGTGTTTATTCAAAGGCGTGTTTTTGTGACATGGTTAACTAATGGGTAAACTAAATTATGTCATGTTTTTTTCGCTACTGAGCTCCAGATCTTCTTCTTTGAGAGGTGGTAGCAGTGTGTTTGTGTCAGGTTAGGTCATTAGCACAGTACTGTAGATCTTTTTATTATCATTATCATAGGTTTGACAATTATTTTTAAACACAAACAGCAGTGACTTCATCTTGTATGTTATTCTTTGTTTTGTCTCCCTCTGTGTGATGACAATCCACTCACGGACACCACTTATTTCATTTCGGATTTTTGAGACACTGCAGTTGAAAAGGGATAAAAAATAAATAAACTCATTTACTATTTGAAACCCTTTGCTGTGTATTAGTGGCATAAATAGAGAAAAAAATGGATTGGAACAACACAACAATACAACAACACTGCATAGAGTGATATCTTGATACGTCAAATTCTCGCTTGGATTCAGAATATTTGGCCATATTTAGAGTCATTTTGTCTTGCCAAGTAAAATGATGGAGCAAGTTTTTTTGCACTTATATAATATAATGTAATTTTTTAAAAATGTGTTAATTTAAGTGCAAAAATACTTGGTCCATTGACAAATATTCTGAATTCAATCAAATATTAACTCATCAAGATCTCACTTTTTGCAGTGAGCAGTAGTTAGTTCAGCAAAAGAAACGTGAAAAATTACTGGTTTGGTTTAAGCCACACTTTGAGTTGAGTTTTAAATATAGAAAATGTGGGACATTCCCTAATAGTGAGAGGGAGGCTGTTCCAGATCTAAATCAATTTTTTGTTGATACATTAGTTACAAAGATTTGTTCAGAAGGGATTTGGGTATTTTGTTTTGTGTTTTAATAAACTAGCTATTAATAAATAAATCAGTAAACGTTCCTATTTGTTTTTCGGGGTTAAAAACTCTAGGCTAAGAATTGAATATGCAAAAATCCCTCTGAACAAACCTTTGTTATGACTTAGACTAGGCGCCCACACACTAGAGGATTTTAAATCTTTTGAGACTAAAGATCTGTGCACAGACCACACACACTTAAGGACAGACATGAGGACACACATACACACACATGAGGAGTCCCACCACAGATCATGCCATGAGAGAAAGTTTTTCTTGAGCCACGCCTCCTCACACTCAGAAAGACTAAAAATCTGGCTAAAAATCCTCTAGTGTGTGTCCAGCTTTAGACTTAGACAGACTTCATTGATCCACAAGGGAAATTGCGTCACAGTAGCTCAAATAATAATCTTGAAATAAAAATAACAATTTTAAAATAACAACAAAATAATGAATGTGATAATAGAATAAAGAAAGAAATCTGGATATACAGTAGGTACTCTGGAATATACATATCTGAGAATATGTACACACAAGTATAAAATACAAGATAAGATACTAAATACTAAAAAAGAATGATAGATCTTTGAAATTTTCAATATACAATATATTCAAAGGAAGCCAGGAAACATGAAGTCAGTTTTTTAAATGAACAATGCACCGTGAGCTGTGCTTGTTATGTGCAAAACTGGAAAATGTGATGGCTGTAGGTGCTACTGAAATGAAGGCGTGGTTGCAAGCGTGGAAGAAAAATGTATTTTTAGAAAGCGGTCATTGAAGTTACTATTTTCTGTGTGAATCTATGTAGAAAGGGCAACTATTAAACACCTTATTGTGAAGATTTGGCAATTTATCTGTTTCCAGGTGAAATTGTATATGCAATGAGATTAAACTGGCCCAAATATTGACTTGTTGCCTGTAGTGTCTCCTTTTAAAACGTGAATCCGATCTGATTTGCTGACAGTTCCGAGAGGCGGGGGGCATGTGCAGGAGGGCGTCCGGGGAGTGCGACCTGCCCGAGTACTGCACGGGGGCGTCCGCGGAGTGTCCCGACGACAGCTTCGTGATGAACGGAAAGCCCTGCTTCGACCAGGCCCCGGGATACTGCCACAACGGCCACTGCCCCACGCACCAGCAGCACTGTTGGAGGCTGTTCGGGAGAGGTACTTTTTAGACAAATAGATCATTTATGCACTTTTTATTTCATTTTGCTTAACTGTATTTGTTCAGGGGAAAGCCCAATGAGAGCACAAGACTTTTTTTTTATGAGCATCCTGTTTTTTTACACAAGGATGAGGATAATGAACATGACAGGAAGTAGTAACAGTAAATGGATTTTATTTTAAGGTTTCACATTTTTCTTATCCTTACTAAATGTAATGAGGTGATGCCTGTGGAGGTTTGCATTTTGAGAAGTGGCAAAGTTGAAACAAAGTTGATTAGGGGTAGTCCCATACAACTCAGACTCATTCATTTCGGTGTAATGTGGTTGGCACGGCAACAATGATCAATGAAACATGACAAAAAATATAAATCCAATAAAAATGTGTGAAATGTGCACTTTAAGGCGAGACAGTGCAGGCAAATTTTGAGGTTTTGGGCCAATTTGATTTCTTAACAAATACACTTTGACCTAGAAACAAGTAAATGACCTCATCTTTACAATAAAGAGTGTAATTATTTCTCTGACCCAATGTTTCTCTTTAGAACTATAGCATTTTCTCAAACTTCAAACGAAATTTGAATTTTTATAGATTTATTCGCTAATAACTACTTTATTGAAAAACTAAAACAAAAATCAAAAAAACAAAATCCCCTCAAATCTCTCTGCAGCTTATATACAGTTCTGCTCAAAAGTTTACATACCCATGTCAGGTTATGTAAACTTGACAAAAACCTTTATTTCACTCCTGGTTAGTGGTTGTATACCATTTATTGTAAAAAAAAAAAAACCTGTTTGTTTACGCTTTTCATCTAGAAACTTGCCAAATGTCCCTGATCAAAAGTTTACATATTGTGCATCTTGAAACAAGAGAGTCCTGTTTTGTCAGAGAGTCCTGTATTTCAGCTGAAGTGAGCTTTTCTTTGCTCCTGAACAATTTTCCTGGCAGTTGTTGAAGGTCATGTGAATGTTAGATCAGGGACATTTCAGTAGGTTCTGTTTCATTAGTGAAGTGAAGCGCTTTATTTGTCATTATACAATGTACAACGAAATTACATAGATCAGATGGAGGGTAGATCCTGAGCCGCTGCAACTCCGTGCGCCGCCATTGTGGACCAACCTGACCAGCATTATGATTTCAAAAGAGTAAACTCAGTTCATTGACAATAAATGGCTTTGCACAACCACTAACCATGAGTGGGAAAAAATGTTTTTTGTGCCATCATTCATATTGTATGAAAAATGGCCAAAAGATTAAAAGGGTATGGAAATGTTTGAGCACAACTGTATATTATGGCACCTAAAATAAGTACTCTTAAAAATTAGGAAACAAATTACATTTTACTTTATTAAATCAGATTTTTTTTTTGCAGATTTACTCAAATTAGGGCAAAATATTCTTAAGGACTTGTTTCCAAAAAAAGACACATTTATTTTCATTTGTGTTGTTGTGCTGTGAATTTAAAAAATAACAAAATAAAAAGTAAAAAAAACTGTTAAGATGAATAGGCTAAGACTTTTTTCCAAACTTTAGTACCAAGAGAGGAGGGACTTAGAGGTTAACTCCTCCTTCTGGTTTGCTCTTAAGCGACCCACAAACGCCTTTAAATCTTTATTCGCTGAGGAAGATCTTTGGACTAAGATCGAAACGTCCGACACTTCA